>ML809174.1:5514-19861 GCA_009831015.1 Picea engelmannii
AAGGCAGGTTTGTGGGATTTCGAGATTTCAAACGAGGAGTGTTCGGGGTTGTTTTAAGTTTCGCAATCGAAAGAATCCCGGTGGCACAAATTAAACTTTTCAAGATTTTAAAATAAATGCACTAAGATTATATGATTTGAATGTAAATTTTCATAAAACAATTTAATTATTGTTGATCTTTTATGTTTTATTTGAGGAAGGGGCTCGATTATTTTTTGTAATCTAATTTTAATATTTATTTAAGGTTGGTAAAGGTTTTTTTAATAAGTGTTTTGCCTTAGGTTGTGTTTAGTGAGAATAAATTGAATAACTTATAGATGAGGAGCCGGCCCTTTCACTAGAACAATCCATGTTTATGTAACCTAACCTATATGAAGGGTTTGGTTTTTTTTTTTTAAATTAACATTTTTCTTCTAGAAATTCTTTTAATAATGATGATAAATTTTGGGTTTGTTTTTTTGTTTTTTTTACTTAAAAGAAATCTTAGTTTTTAAAGAACCATATTTAGTTAAAAGGGGAAGATTTAACACACTCACTCATAATGTGGTTGTTGTGATACACAATATAAATGGGTTGAAGTTCAGTTACTATGTTTTGATGAAGATGCAAATTCTACCTTAAAACCATGGTTATTCTTCCAAAACCCTTTTATAGCTTTCAAGATTGTTAAAAAGAAATTAAAAAAAAAAAACTTTGGAGCAAAATGTTGCCTCATTTTACATGGCCTAGTGGGAGTCAATCAAATCAAGGAGCATCAAGGAAAATTCCTACAACCCACTACTCTATGATCATGGCTTAGTTTTTACAATTATTGATAAACATGTTGATTGTTGTCATCTAAATACATAACACTTGGTTTTAACTTCTAATCTCATGACAAAGAAAGATTTTGGTTGCACGGATGATTTTAAGGATGGAAATTTATTTTTAAATGTAGAAACCTTGGCGAATCTTACTAATCCTTCATATGTCAACTATAAATGTTTGGCGATATTTTTGTAAAAATATTCAAATTTCTGAGTAATTTATATAGTTTTTATAGAATTTGGGCGAATCATTTTTAAAATAGTGAATCTCATTTTTGGAAAAAACATCGAAAATTAGCCCATGAGCAAAATTTATCCCCTAAAATCATCCCTGCTTGGTTGATGAGTCTTGGGATCCAAAGGGGGAGATGAGTCATTCTACCATGCTTCTTTTAAAAAATGGGGATATAAGGAAAGAGTCATAATTCTATATCTAGAACCCCTCCACGACATTGTAGCACACAAAATTGTCATTGTTATTGTGAAATTTTATTATTAGTTACCTTCATTGTCCAATTAATTTCAAGAATAGTTATGTCAATGGTCAAACCCAAGTTCGTGGTGTATGCCATGAGACAAAAAAATATTACTAGCATAAATCCATCTTGACCCTAAATCTATTAAGCACTAAGAAGGATTAAAAACCTTGAGGTGTAAATATCATTTCTTTTGTGTATAATAGATCAAAGGTCACACAAGATTTATCCTGGAAAATCCTTACGAGAAAAAACAACCAACAATAGAGTTATTATTGCCCTTGGCCAAATCTGGCCAAACCAACCAATCTCTTGGCCTCGGCCAAGTGAGCCTTCATTGCTCAACTCTTGACACATTAAAATGGAGTATCACCATCCTTTTATAGGATTTCGTTACATGTAATCCACGAGTCACCAATACCATGTGTTTGAAACCACTATTGTTGACTTAACAACTTTGACTCTTTCGTTGATTCAAGTTTGTCCTAACATTCCCCCCTTTAAACGTGACTTGGGGTTTCCCATGACCAAATCCAGCCAAACTGGCCAAGTGATTTTGCGCCACTCGCCTCCAGGCCCTATCCCCCTCAAAGTTTATAACCAAGGTATCTAAGAATCCTGCATGCTTCCCCCTAACACCTAGGTCTATGTCTAGACTTTACCAGTAAGTTACCGAGGGTACGTTTTCCTAACCAAGTCTTACAGTTGTATGCTCATTTACATGCAATAAATATTTGCAACTCCATTTTTTTTCATTGTTACTATCCTGACACTCATGTCGCCATCCTTTCTCCTTGACATTCCTACAACCAGACAACATATCCAACAAAAGATGGCATATCCATCCATCATATCCAAGCATCCAAGCCATATATCCTTCACACACTCTGATCCAAACTAGCAAAGTGATCCATTATCGCTCACCTTCAGGCCCTTTGCACGCATATGCACTTGGATCGCATGACTTCACCATCCACACATGCATCATCCTCTACTCTTTAAGTTTCTTATGGCCTTCAACATCCCCTAGGGATTTGAACCCTGGATCTGTACTTTGGAAACCACATCTTTCCTTTCATCATCATCAAGCATCGCTATGATACTAGCTATTAGGAAATAAAATGTGAGAGAAAAACAATATTCCAGATCATAACAAATACACACATAAATCACATGAGATTTATCCTAGAAAACCCTTATGGGAAAAACTAGTCAACAATAGATCTATTGTTTCGCTTGGCCAAATCTAGCCAAGACAACCAATCCCCTGGCCTGATCCAAGTAAAACTTAATCGATCAACTCTTGACACATTACAATGGAATATCACCAACCTTTAATAGGCTTTCATTACATGTAATCCATGGGCTCAATACCATGTGTCACCAATACCATGTACCCAAAACCATTATTTTTGACCTAACAACTTTGATTCTTTCACCGAATAAAGTTTATCCTAACAACATGGACTCTTTATTTGTTACAAGCATGATAGTCTAATATTTTACAACACATACAAAAAATCTCTTCCATTAAAATATTGTGAATATGGGATATTTATTTTGTCAAATTTTCCTAATATATACACCTCACCCCAACCATACATAACAAACTACCTACATAAACAATGTTCTAAGATATGTTATGTTCTAAGATATGTAAACTTGTAAACTTTTAATGGAGAGTTTGAAACACCCCCGCTTTACTATCAAACCCAAAATAATAATTCAATTATACTATTTTTTGTTTTTTTACTTTTACACAAAATGTTGAAGTCGACTTAGTTCTCATGATATAATAAAATTATCTAAATCACTTATTAGAGAAAACTTATATCCTCGACTACAAATAAAAGAACTCTATTCTTGAACTATAAGTCAAATTAGTGGATCAAAAGCAACACTATATTCTTGAACTATAAGTCAAATTAGTTCTTCAATCTTTTGTTGTAAATGTATATTTTTAAATACAAAATCTTGAATTATAATTCTTTGAGGAATTATACATAGGATCAATCTTAACTATGAATAATATAATTTTTATTTTCATTTTCACAATGTTAAAACCATTTTACATTATTAGGGTAATTATTATATTGTTAATTGGTTGTCTAATAATATTAGAGAAATGTATAAGAATAAAGCAATATAGATTTATCTTAATTTTAAATTTATCAAACACCTTAAAAGATCAAATCTCTCTAAATATAAAATTTGTAATCATTTAGAATGAATCTAAATGTATATAAATATAGGAATAGAAATATTTGTATGCAGATATAATATCTATAGCATTTTTTTATGTGTAAATTTGGTATCTCTCATTTTATTTCTTTCTATAGTGATTTTACATGAAATTTATATATAAAATCTCTTCTTTCATATATGTGGAGATATTTTTATTTCATTTTATATTTATATTCAATTAGCATATAGTATCACTAATATTTATTATGGGTATAATAAAAAAAATTAATGTCTACATGTAAATGTTATCTACATCATAAATGTGATAACATTTCTATCATACTTGTTTGTTAAAATATTTTAATACTCTAAAAGTAATTAATGAAATCTCTAAACGAGGAGAAATATGTTTTAAAGGCAATTAATGAAATCTATAAAATAAGAGAAATATGTTTTAACATATATATCATGAAAATTTCCATTTATTACAAAAATGATTTTTCAATTTTTTAAATTTTTATTTTATAAAAAACAAAACATACAATTTTATTCCAATGTTTTTTATAATATTGTGTAGAGCACCATTAAATTATACATAGAGAATAGGTAATACCAAGTTTTTATAATGCATTGGTTTTCTCATTCATCTTCAATATTATACTTTATTAAATGTATTTGAAATAAGTGACATGTATTTCATGTTTTTCTTATACTCTGCTAAATGTTTTTGAAATTTTATATATATATATATATATATATATATATTTGCTATTATTATTAATTGCTTTTAATTCAAGTGGTTTGTTTTGAGGAGTGTTTTTCAAAGCGATGTCATGAACCATTCTAAAACATTTTACATTTTGAAAATAAAAGACTAGTAATATTAACTCATATATTTACATTTTTCATCCTTAAAATCGTCCCTAATTTAAAGAATATTACAATGAAACTAAAGTCAAATAAAAAAACAATACAAAATCATAAAATCAAAAAGTTTATCATTGAATCAACAACCATGATTGAATAGAAATATAATTGTATAGTGAATAGAAATACAATTGTATAGTGAGCATGTATGTAAATAAAATCTACTAATGGGAAAGGCAAGTTTTAGAAAAACTTAACATTTTAATTAATAATAATATTCCATCAAATAAATTTATATAGAATGTCACTATTTTTTAAATATGTATATAGAGAATTTCTAAATATTTATGCACTTTTAATTTCCTAATCCTGAATCCATTACTTAATAACATAATTTATGTAGCTATCTCATATAGATGACCCATGCACATAAACTATATACCAAATTTATGAACTCAAAATATATATTTAACTAGTCACATAATTAATCTATATAATTAATTCATAGATATAATTCATGTACTTAATCTAAATGCATAACCCATACCCATAAACTACACATATAACAAGTGCACATAATTATTGAATAGAAATATATTTGTATAGTGAATAAAAATACAATTGTATAGTGAGCATGTATGTAAATAAAATCTACTAATGGGAAAGGCAAGTTTTAGAAAAACTCAACATTTTAATTAATAATAATATTCCATCAAACAAATTTATATAGAATATTAAGGTTTTTTTAAATATGTATATGGAAATTTGCATACAAGTTACGGTTTTTTTAAATATGTATATGGAGAATTTCTAAATATTTATGTACTTTTAATTTCCTAATCCTAAATCCATTACTTAATAACATAATTTATGTAGCTATCTCATATAGGTGGCCCATGCACTTAAGCTATATACCAAATTTATGAACTCAAAATATATATCTAACTAGTCACATAATTAATCTATGTAATTAATTCATAGATATAATTCATGTACTTAATCTAAATACATAACCCATATGCATAAACTACACATATAACAAGTTCACATAATTATGTAGTTGAACCATGTATTTAATGTGAAATTATCACATACATAAGACATTTATTTAAACCACTTAACATAAGTGATGCACTCACAAACATAAACAATGCCCTCATGTACATAAGTGACACACCTAACATAAACAAATCATTCACATACATAAGTGATGCACCTAATATATGTCACACACACACACACACACACACACGCAAGCGGTGCAATCATTCATGTAAGTGGCACACTCATACACATAATTGACACAACTAACATAAGTGACACACTCACACACATAATTGAAGTAGCTAAGGCATAGGGGCACTACTTGCTATATCAAAACCTAAATTCATCATCCATATAAAAATTTACATAAATGGGGATCCATTTTGCCTTTTTCCTCACACAAACCATTTTTAGAATATGACATTAAAATTGCCCATTCCCTTCCAAGGATAATCTATTAACACTCTAACTCGCTAACCTCAAACCCATCCCTAAACCCTAACCTATAGCCTACTAACATGGCCCATGCTTGGTGCATGAGACCTAAAAACAAATGATGTGACCCAATCCATTTTATTTTGGCTGTAGACCATGGGTTAGACCATGAGAACCATCCCTAGTGCACTAAACCTTTAAATGGCCACCATATTGAACTCACAAGACAAACATTCATTATTTAAGGCATATGTAATGGCCCAAGTGTTTATACATGACCCATGATCCCCAAAAGATAAAAGTTATGTCCTAAGACCTTATAGTTTTGTCCATGAATCATTCCATGGGATCCAAGAACCATCTCTTGTGCACCAATCCTTGAAATTTTGACCATATATCACTCATATGATAAATATTCTCTATGTAGGACCTATGAGGTGGCTCGGGCCACTCTGCATGGACCATAAGCCCTAGAGGCAATTAGTATGGCAATAAACCATAAATTTTGACTACAACCCATGTGCAAATGTTACACATAAAAAATACTCACTTTGATAGTGTCGCAAGTGTCATCATTACAAGGGTTGCAAGTGTCGCATTTTGCTCATAAGGGTCGCAAGTGTTGCATTTTTCTCACAAGTGCCGCAAGTGTTAAGCAAAGCATACTACCATGATGCCTATGTCATACTTATAACGACATCAAAAAAGACACTTGAAACACCTCAAACACTTGCTTTGGAAGAAGAGGAATGGTTAACTAGAGTTATGTACCTCTTGCCATCTGAAAGAACCCAAAAAACTGAGTTTTTGGAGGAGAGCGCTCCCCTATACCTCTCTCAGGAGTCCTGGCGCCCCCCTATACACTATATGGGAGAGTTATAACACTACATTTGTCTTTTTGGAGGAGCGCTACTGCTTTTGGGAGTGTTGGCGCCCCCCTAAACCTTACTGGGGAGAGTTATAACGCTCTGTCAGCCTTTTTAAGGGAGCGCTACCTATTTTGGGCAGCAGTTGGTTTGTTGAGAAGAATGGGGGAAAGATCTTTTCAATCTTGGAAGGAAGTTGGATTTGAATCCCTAGTCCAACCATGATATTAGGGAAGATCCCTAACTCAAGGAGGAAAATCCTCAACTCACCCCAATGATATCTCAAATGGTTGAGCCTCTCCAAGGTTATATAAGCAAGCTTTCTCATGGTGAAAGGGGGAGATGGATGAGAGAATCATACCAAACTTATGATCTCATAAGTGATATTTGGAGAAGGGATGAGAAGCATGAAACCTATGATATCATAGGAAACACACAGTTAAGTGGAGGCTAATCAGCGAAGCTATCGTCATTCCGATCATGGAGCTTTTGAGCAAGGGTTAGGCAAGGAGAACTTGACGAAACTACTACATTCCATCTATGGTTGTAAGTAACGTTTTGTCCTCATTAATGTAATATGCTTGGCCTGTTTCTTTCTAATTTGTGTTTGACATCACATGAATTTTTCTCTAAGTAGATAGGTCTGCTTTGAACTAATCTCGATAGAATAGGAAGTGGTTGTACTTTGTTTGTCTACAGGGATTATTGAGGAGCTCAAGATTGGAGTTCAACTTGGAGCGTGCAGGGACAAACACTGGTAAAAGGTACGTCTTTCCTCCTTCCTCTTCATGCATTAGTTTGTGTAGACCTACAAGGAAGTCAGTGACCGTGATAAGCACTTTCTGTCTTAGAGTTAAGAGTCTATCTCTTTGAGGAGATCTACTTGTCTGCAGGAAGATTTTCCTTCAACAGAAAATGGCGACTCCACGGGGGACAAATCGAAACTTTTCAATTTTGGTATTCCGCATAGACCTTGTCTTACCCTTTGTTGTTTTCAGACCTTGTTCACCCCATATGTTTGATTTCATATGTTGATTGACTCTTTACCCCATCACATTCAGCTTGACTGTCAAAATTTGACTGAAATTTTGGGTTTTTGGACATTTTTATGAGTTTTTTAAGCCTGGCGCCCCTATGCCCATGTTAGTAGAGCGCCAACACTCCCTAAAGGTGCTAGACAGATCTTTATAACGCCCTGGTGTCCCTTACACCAGAGCGCCAACCCCTTTTTGCACAAAATATTTTCAAAAATTGCATTTTTGAGGTCCAGACCCTGTTTTTTCACTTGCTGAGATTCTTTGTGATTCAATGCTTCTTCCCATTGAACTTTGACATCCCTCCTTCTGAGAAATAATCACTTTGTTGTTCAGAGTTGGTGGCCTTCTTCATTATTTTTTAGTTTTTTCTGTTGAGAACTTGGAATCAATCCACTGCCTTTTTTCTCTCTTGTCTGACTGAGCAGAAACTCTGGTGAAGGACATCAGAAGTCTATGAATCTTCTCATTTATTTATTTTTTGAGGCCATTGTTCTTGAACATCTCTCTTTTGTGTGAATTGTTTGATTTTTCTTTGTTATCTTTTGTTTTCTGTTTGCTTCTTGTTTCAATCACAGCAAGAGGGTGTGTGTTGTGTGTGCGAAATCTGATCATACTTGTCCGAATCTCCTTGATCTAAAAGGGTAGTTGGTAGGAGAAGTTTTTTGCATTGAATTAGTCATCATTCGCATACAAACGACAAAGATACATATTAGTGATTGGTTTACATATTAGAAGGTGTTTTTGAAAATGTTTTAGCAGTGCATTGGATTCAATTGAGAACCAATTGATTGACAACATTTCATATTAGTGTTTGAAAGTGAAAATGACTCCTTCTCTTTCCCTTAAATAGGCGTTCATTGAAAAGAAACGATTGCTTATCCTCTTTCATGCATCTTTTTGGGAATTGAGTCCTCATCTCATCAGTTTCACTTTCGTGTACCCTTTGAGTAAAGAACAGCTGTAAAATGAACGCTAATTAAAAATTATCTAGAACATTTTTGTTTTTAGGATCTTCCACCAACAATAGACTAGGGTTAGCACTTTGGATTAGGCTGTGAGTACAACTCTCCAAAGTTTTCAAAACAAACATTAGCATCCTGAGCTAGGGAGAGTCAAATCCAATTGTCGTTTTGATTTTCTGGGATCCCCCTCTCACACAGGGGTTACGCACGAGGTCGCATTCGGGCGAATTACGGAGATTATCCCTCCGTGGTTCAACTGTTTGTAGCGGTCGGATCGTATATTGGGGGTCACTTGGAGGTATACCCACGATTATGTGTGGGAGCCTCTCGGGTTGATTTCAGACTTGTTATCCTGCCCATACGTTTCGGATCGGACTGTCGACTGTACCCGCCCAGGGAATCACTGCGAATTGGTGTCCTTAGTTGCCATAATCTTTAGGTACTTACATAAGGTGACTGTGAAGGGAAGTCTCACTGTACCTGGAATAGACATTGGTCAAACTCACTCGGGCTCCTTGGAGGGTAAATCCACAATTACTGCGTGGAAGCTTACACCAAGGTGAAAGTCCGTTAAGCAGGTTGCCATTGTAACTGTTCCACCATATCCCATCCCCTTCTTAACTTGATCACACAACGTTGGATTTCATCACCAACTAGTACGATCATCGAGAGAAGTTTTGTCTGCTTGGTTGATTCCTAGATTTTATTAGCACATGCTGTTTCTTTTTGTTAGTTGGCCCTAGATTTCCAGTGTGTTCTATTTTTCTCCACAATTGAGCCCGTAGACGATAAAGGTCTTCGTCGATCATGTAGGATGCAAGGGATTCCTCCGGAAGGCTATCAAACCTTACCTCCTAACCCTCTAGAAGACAACTACCGTAGAGAGGTAGAAAATCAATCTGATGCTGGAAGTGTTATTGCACCTCTGTTAGATAACTCAGAAGGCATTTTGGTCACGGTTGAAAATCCCACTACATCTTTGTCAGTAACCCCTCTCGAACCACTTTTGGTTCATTTAGACTCCCTTTGGAACGTCATAGACGAAGATATCACATGATTATCGGAGAGGATCCTTACCGAAACATATATGGGATCCACAGAACCAATCTTTGGTGATGAGTATAGGACTCATGTTCGTCCTAGCACCGCAGTAGAAACCAATCCCACACCTGCTCATTCTGTATGGAGGACATCATCGGGACGTGATCTCTATGAACATTTCAAATCCTTTTGACAACCCTTTCAACCTCATGACCCTCCTAGTGAAACAGGACCATCTAGTCAAACCATGAATCACCCAGTCGATCAGGTTATTCACCCTAATGCTACACTAGCACAAGTCCATCCTAATGTTGGACTCATCACCTCTACTCATCCCCAAAGAACTTCAATCTCTACCCCCATTTCTACAAACTTTTACTCTACAGCTCCACATGTTCCACATGATCCTATTGGGACATCTTCTCACCCGAGAACGCAAACCCCTGCTGGCCAAACAAAACCAGCTGGAGGGAAACCACCATCCAACGAACCTTTCCCTCCTAGAGGACTACCTTTTCATGGTGGTCCTACCCCTCTCGAGGGACAACCCACTTTTCATACTCCTCCTGGAGGGCAACCTCCGTTTTCCAGTCACACCCCGGTCGTAAATCCACCGCTAGCAGGGGGGCAACCCTCATTTGTTGGAAACCCTTCACAATCCTGGGGAGTATCTTCAGGAGGCATCTTTACCCAACCCCACATTGGGGGGCACTTGTATAATAATCCATTAGGAGGAGTATCCAATCCTGTCCCTTCCGAAACATCTTACGGACAATCTTATCCGAGCGGCATCCCCAACACCACCTGGAGTTCTCCGGGACCACAGTCTTATCCTCCTCATGGGCCTCATGTGTATCCGCCTCTGGGATCTACTCCTTACCATTCTCAAGGGAAAAATGTTTATCCTCCTCACGGGCAAATAAATCACCCGACCTATAATGTTCAGAACCCACCAGTTTATGCCAATGTTTCTCATGCACCATCGAATCCTTCTTATCCTGTCCAGCAACAACCATATGTAGGAGGACCTACTGGTTACAAATATCTACCTAACCCATTCTATGGTCCTACTGGTGTTCCTATGCCGCACCAATATCATTCACAAATTAACTGATAGCTACCTTTCCTTGCGACTCTAAATCTCCTAGACTTGTCTCAGTTAACTAATGATCCTATATCTCATTCACTGGTTTGGCCAGTCATTCCAGCTAAACTTCCTTCTGATATCCCGAAATTTGACGGAAACCCTGGCAAAGATCCGAACAACCATGTGATGACTTTCCATTTGTGGTGTTCATCAAACTCCCTCATGGATGATTCTATACGTTTGCATATTTTCCAGCGAACACTTACCGGTTCAGCAGCAAAGTGGTATATTGAACTACCACACGCTTCTTTTCATGATTTCAATTCCCTTGCCATGTCTTTCCTCATGCACTTTCAACTGCCTATTCGCTACGAGACGGGTATTGAACTCTTGACCTCCCTTCGTCAAACTAACTCCATGCATATCTATGACCATATTCATGAGTGGAGGTGACGACGAAGGATGATCAAGGCAGTTATTCCTGACATACTATTGGAAGAATGGTTTACTAAATCACTGTTACCCCCAATCGCTCGTGATGTCGCTATGGGTGGTGCGGTCACAGAGGAACAAGCCATCGCTCGGGCTCAGTATTTAGATTTGGTTTATTCCCAATCTGGTACTTTGTATGATTTACTTTGTATGCAGATGGTGTTATCGGTTCCGTCAAAACTCAATCTTTTCCCAAATCAACTACACCCTCCTCTACCTCCCCCCAAAATCAGATCTCTGAGGTGAATGCAGTTCAATCCGCCCCTTCGCAAAAATCCGGAGGTAAGAAGAAGACAAAGAATAAATCAAAAAATAACAATGAACAACCAAAAAATCAAACACCTGCTACCAAAAAACAACCACAACGGAAACTGAAATTCCCATGTATCATTTGTGGTGATGATCACTACACTCGAGATTGTCCACTTCGCAATGAAGTGGCCAAAATTTTCCAAGGGAAGTCACAACTCGTTGTGCTTACTCAACCTTTTCCACAACAACAATCCATGGTTGCTCAAACCCCCTCTTCTGAGGGCAGTTCTAGTGATCCTCATGATGAGGCCTCATCAAGTGCACATATTTATAAGTTTAATGGGATCAATTTGACCACATGCTCTAAGACATATGACACACCAGGTAACCCTGACAAAGGAAAAGACACTAACAGTACCGGATCCATCATCATCCTCTGTTAGTCTTACATCTGTTAATCCTCCATCTGGACCACTCCAGATTGAGAAACCCACGATCGACTCTATCTTACACCCTCCTAAGAGCACTATCCACAAAGCCACCTTTAATCCTAGTTCACGTGCTGCCCAGAACTACAACATTGTTGAAGATTTGGCTCAAGCACCGTGTGCTATGTCTACATTAGAAGTTCTACAACACTGCCCCAGTCAACGTAGAACGCTCTTGGCTGCTCTTGGCACTGTTGATCCTAAGTTGTCCAACCAGATCCTGTTTAACCTGGACAATTATGTGTCTCGACTCTCCCACCAACTTGCTTTCCAAGTTGATGTTGTTGTTCACAATCAACAAGTCCACCGAACTATTATGGATGAGGGAGCCTCGACTTGTGTCATGTCTTTGGCATGTTGGAAAGGTTTAAAATCACCAGCACTCAACAAATCCCCAATGATGTTACGCGCCTTTGATGGGCGAGGTTTTCATCCCCATGGGATTTTACAGTCCCTGCCCATCCAATTAGGTTGAAAAATTGTTACTGTTGATGTCAAGGTGGTCGATGCTCCCCTCGATTACAACTTACTACTTGGAAGAAGTTGGTTTTATGCTATGACTGTCGTTGCTTCATCAGTTTTTCGGTGTGTCCAATTTCCTCATCAGGGAAAAATTGTCACTGTTGATCAGTTGGATTTATGTATGACCGATGCTCGTGTTCCTGCTACCAACAATATTCCTTTCTTGGGAGACCAAAAGATCACGTATGAAAGCATTGGTGTTGGCTTACTGAAAGATTCTAGCCTCATGGGTACCTTCCCTACACCACTTCCACTGACTACACATCATATTGCCACCGTTGATATGATTTCGACAGCGGCTTATCGATCTTTGGAATCATCCGACCCTCGGATTGTACCTTGTTTGTTGGAATTCGATGCACTAAGTGACATCGTGCCACTTAGTCCAGCTGAGACATCATATGTTGCTATCCCATCCGCTTCTCCCTCGTTGGATGACCAACATCTATTGGCACCTGACAATTCCTCAATGCAATCACGGTATAGTTCCTTGTCGTCGACAATCGACTGCATTTCCCCAATTTTTCCTTTTGATGAATCTATTCTGGAAATGTTTCGTATTAACAAGTTACCTCAGGATAATAACCGTCACCGATCCTCTTTTCTTCCCCTTCATGAAGAAATTTGGGCAGATATACAGTCTATATCCCCTCCTAATGTCGATTTTCTATCGTCTCCCATGCTTTCAACTTCCGATGATTTGGATCCGGTAGTGGACATGATGATTTCTTCGGTAGGGTTGTTGGAGCTTGATCTCCTTACTCCTATCATGACCCCCGACATGTGTTCCTTCTCGAGTGATTATCTTCCATCCAACGAAGATCTCCTGGAGGCCATGATCAATTTTTGTCCCTTGACATGGTATCCTTCCAAAACGTTCTTCTCTTGGAAGCCATGATCAAGAAGCAGTTACGAGCATAGTTTCTCTTCTCTATGGAAAGCTCGTTAAAAAATGAAACAAAGGCCTTGAGCATAGTTCTTTTCCTATGTCAAGCTCGTTAAAAATGAAACAGTCACCTCTCTTGAACCTTCTTTTGATCCACCCTTCTCCTTTTTCTCATCTATTAGAGAAATTTGTGACAACCTCAAAGTCGATAAATGAATTGAAGCTTGGAGGGCATGTCTCCAACCTTCGATGATCTTTCTGGAGTTAAGCCACTAGCCTTCATGCTGGGGGCATACCGAGCTTAGTCTTTGTTCTTTCTCGTGCTCATAAATACATGAGAATGCATCCAGGTATACTTTTATCTCTTTTTCAGACCTGTATGGATACACGAAAAAGGAACCCCCTGGAGTCTCCTTTAAGCTCTTTTCAGACTCTCTAAACATGAAAAGATTGCCGAGTGATCTTGCTTCCTTTCCCACTCATTAAAAGGTTTGAAAGGGCATCTTTTGAGTGATAATTTATCTTTTTTTCGGCCTCGCGAGACTAACATTACAAAAAAGGACAACACTGGAGTCATCTTTAAGTTCTTTTCAAACTCTCTAAAGATGAAAAGATTACCGAGCGACCTTGTTCTCTTCACGCTCATTAAAGTATTTGAAGAAAATGTCTGTTGAGTGATAGTTTATCTCTTTTTCGGTCTCATCAGAATACTTTATGAAAAAGGAACTGAGAGAGTTCTCTTTTAAGTGTTTTTCCAAACTCTATAATCATGAAAAACCTTCGAGTTTTCTGTCTTTGGACTTGCTAAACAAAACATCGACAGGCCCATATGGGACCGAACCCTTACTTCTTCCAGTTCTTTAAACAAAGGAAGAGGAACTTACCGAAGGTGAGTTATATCG
>ML809174.1:41723-54239 GCA_009831015.1 Picea engelmannii
AATACATACTCTTAGTTTATCACTAGTTGGTAAAACCCTCCAAGCTCTCCAAAACCCTAGCTAGGGAAAACAAAAAATAATCCTAGCTCCACCAAAGACAATCCAACAAACTAGAATTACCACTAGCAAGTCTTCCTTGGCCTCATGCAAGGTGACATCTCTTCTCTTCCTCCTTGACAAATACAACTTAAGGTTTATCACCATATCCTAAATCCAATGTATTCTTAGGGATCAAACTCTATCCCTAGACTTAAGGAATGTTCCAAGAAACCCTAGCACCTTAAGACAAAGAGAGATAAAGTACATACAATATTGAACAAGAGAGAGAGAGAGAGAGAGAAAGAGCATTGCTCCTCCTGTTACATATCTAACCCAAGTGTAAAGAAGAAGAATCAAAAGTGCATGATTGATTATAATAATGACTCTCTCCTTCCTCTATTTATATGAGAGGTAAAGGACATCTACAATGACAAGTGGACCTAGTCCACTACAAGCAACCTATAAGACACAAGTAGATTCACACATCTGAACTTCTCTACTCCAAGTGACACATGTCAAGATCCAATGTGACAACAATAAACAATTAAGGCATGAGCACTACTCCCTAAGTCCAATGCTCCTCATCCAAGGGTCCAAATCTCCAATACATCTCCATGGTCACGTGACTCTTTAGGGACTACCATGCCTACATGTCAACTCCCTCAACCCAAACATCCTCAAGTCAAATGTAAGCCTACATGCAAGCAACCAAGAAACCATATGACATCTAGGGATTAATTCCCTTTTCCAGAATTCTCAAAACTCCTCCAATGCAATATGTCCTCTAAGCAAGAAACTTCCCTTCATGTGATGGTTACATGAAGAAGTCATCAAGCTCCATGGGTCTCCAACACTCCAAGGAACAATGTCATGCAAGAATCCATACAAGGTCTATCAACTCAAGAGTAAACCACCTCCAATGTGCAATTCCATCACATAACACCAAGGATCAATTGTACACCATGCACACCACATCTCATGAAGCACCTCCAAACATGGTGTAAACACTTTTGGAGTAACCATGAAAACTAACACTCCCTCTTTGGAAGGAATTGTTTTCACTGACATCTTTCTTCTCTCTTAGAAACTCAAACAAACCCGTTATCTACAAATTTGAACATGTTGCAATCTCTAAGTCAACCCAAGCATCATCTTCCATTAAGGCATCACACCTCTCTTCAAAACAACTAGAAGGCTCACAAATGGAAGAAGCCACTGCAACATGGCTATAATATATCCTAGGATGTATGCTCACCCTTACTGAAGATCTGGGTGCTCCTACATTATCTATGTATCATGTAATGTCTAAGTAAGCCATATTGGTCTCCTACATGTTAAACAAGGCAAGGACATATCCACCCCCAATCTCACCTCATTTACCTCTAGATCATACTATGCTCTGACCTCTAAATATATATTTGGAACGACAACCTCTTCACTCCCTTTAATCTCTAAAGGAGAATCCTATGGACTAGAATTACTCACATCCTCATCAAGATTCACATCTCTACTCACCACTATATTCTACTATGTTGGAATATCGATCTTGTTCATTGTAGAAGTATCATTGTATTCATAGCATCTTGAATCTTCGAACAATGTCAACCACCTTTGAATATGAAGGAACATAACTCTAATGGGACCACAAGATTTCCAACAAAGATCATAAGTCAATATCATGCATATTACACTAACATATATCCTTAAGCTTGACTTGGGGGAAAGGAAATGACATTACAATTGTATAATTTGAATAACAACTTCCTTCATCCCAAGTAGAGTATGCAATTTGATGATCTCCCCCATTGACATCTATAGTATAACCATCAACATAGACTATTGCACCTCTCTCAAGGAGATTCAAATTAGGTACTTGCTAGCACAAAACTAGCCAAATGCCCAACAACATTGGTGACAACCAATTGAGCCAATCCCTTGAGATTTATATTGCCTTTTATTATTCGCATTGTGTGAAGTCTTATTTGTTCATCACGTTAAAATTCTAAAGTCGATGAAATGTGTCACTATTAATATATACTCAATTGACATATTAAATATATTAATTAATATCATTATAGACAATTATATTAATTAATATATTAAATATTATTATATCAATGATATTAATTAATATATTTAATATTATTATAACAATGATATTAATTAATATATTTAATATTATTATAACAATGATATTAATTAATATATTTAATATATTAATATACTCAATTAAGTATATTCGAATAGTATGATTCTAATTGCATTATTATACAAATTTTGTCACAAATAGTCACAATGTCTTAAAGATTAAGAACTGATGACATGGATTTGAAACACTTAGCAATTTTAACATAGCATTAACATTTGCAATTTGACTTCTTTGTAGCAATGTATCACAATTCGAATTGTACAATTCTCTATCTCAACCAGAGCATGATTTTGAAGATAATGATAATGGAACAAGTCCCTTTACATAGACATTATCACCACATTTTTCATGATTTACTTCAATGTTAACTTCATAACTACACGACAATGTTGAAAATATATCCCACCTTAACTAAAAAATATTACATAAGAATCATATTACAAGTGGAGACTATTTTAATTTTTATTGTACTTTGTAAATATCATTTTACAATACATCTTTGTATCAAAGGTCCATTATTATTTTAAATCAAGGAAATTGAGTTACACATTTTTCAAACCTTCTTTTGACATTTTTCCAAACCTTATTTTGACATTCAAGTTCCTTACTAATCCCTTATTTTGGTGTTTTAAATGAATGATGGAAAGCCTTTCCAATATACAACAATAAATTGAATCATATTAGCCCATATAAATATTATATTATAATGCATTTTGTATATAACACCCACTAAAAATTAAGGAAATTAAGTTACACATTTCCCTAACCTTCTTTTGACATTCAAGTTTCATACTAAATCCCATATTTCAATGCTTTAAATAAATGATAGCAAACCTTTCCAGTCTGGACAATCTATAATGTTGGTGATGGTTGCTTTGTCTTGCTCTATGCTTCAAGATAACTTTGGGAGTGTCTCTTCGGAGACATCCAATAAAATTGGAATGATACAGAGAAGATTAGCATGGCCCATGTGCAAGGATGATATGCACAAATCGAGAAATGGTCCAAATTTGAAATTTTTGCACAGGAAAGAACAGAGGTAGCCAGGTCTGAGGAGGTTTCATGGCTTACTCTTTAGTTAGGGACTGGTTATTATTTCTCCTTTTACATTTTCTGCTTGGCTTTCTAGTTAGTTCTTTATAGCTAGTTTTTTTTTACTACCCTAAATTATCATTTGGAGCATTATCAAGAGAATTTGTTACCATTAACTTCTACCAACCATCCCTGCCATTATTTACTTTCTTTGGAAACTGAACCTTTGGTCGGTGGCGTTATCCATCTGTCTTCCTTTCTTGTTTTGTGGGCAAGTGTTGAACATGTGGTTTTTTCTGGGTCTCTTATCAGATTAGTTATTAATCTTCCTTTGTCTTATGCTTTCACGAAGGTTCCTTAGCCATCGATTTATTTGTTGGGTGAAGTTCCTTCCAAGTGGAAGAAGGATGGAGAGCTGACAATTAGAGGCGATTAATGCGGAGGTTAATGCACTCTTAAATGAGTCGTTGGAGGTATTTTGGAAGGAAAAATTTGCTAATCCTTCTCATTTTTCACCAGGAGAGGTATCAAGGTCCCTGTCCAAAGAGACTCTTCCTTATGGTAGACAGTCGGTTGCTCAGTCTCTCCATAAAAGTTCGATACTTACCATTGAACCCTCCTTAGACAATTTCCTTCCTGCACTTTTAGAGTCGTCTTATAGCGCAAAGTTTCCTCAGCATAGGTCAGATTCTGGTTTTTATGGTAAGTTCAGTGTACCTCTACAAAGTTTAAAAATTCCAGTGTCGGTTTCAGCCCGTAAGCACAGGAGACAGTGGACGGTGAAGCTAATTGTTAGAAGATTAGTATTAGGTGTTGATATTGGGTTGGAGGACTCGTGTAGAATGGCTCTCTATGGACTTGTTGGAAGGTTTGCTTACATCACCCTTTGTGTGGAAAGTTGTTATGCTTGGATGGAACATGTTTGGGTTCCAGTGTTAGGATATCTACCGGAGGTTATCTTTTTAAATAAAGGCTGGATTGGAATTATCTGTGCGACCCCAGAAGACACAGAGTTACTGTTAAGTAGAAAGTGGGTCAATGGAAATAGTATCCTTATGCTCAAAAAATGGAGGTTGGCCTTTAATCCAGAAACCAAGTACTTCTCTTTAAGACATATTTGGGTTATGCTTTCGGGACTCCCTTTGTATTTATGGAATGAAGGAGCCTTGACATCCATCGGGAACAATCTGGGGAGCTTCATAATGGTTGATAAAAAGAATATAGAAGCGTCAAGTAGAAAAGTTGCTAAAGTTTTGGTCGAAATGGATGTGCACTTGGGTTTGCCAACGACTATGGAGGTTGAATGGCATGGTGTATGCTATCAAAAAAGAATAGATTACATCGGGTTACCTTTCAGATGTAGTTACTGTCGAAGTACCTCTCACCTAAGGAGAGACTGTAAAAGGTTTCAGGGAAGAAGAAAACCCGTTTGAATAGCATGGTATTCCTTACAGTAACCGAGATTCCTCAATGGATACTGGTTTTTATGGTTTCAAAGGAAGTAGAGATGACAGGATTGACAAAATATTTATGGAGCCAGCTTATACTATTATCGGTAAGTTACAGTTACATTGCCCCACTTTTTTCAATTCACTTTCAGTAATGGAACGCCAAATAGCTAGCTCTTCTATTTGGTTTAAGAATTATATTTCTAAGTCGGCCCAGTCACCTCTAGGGGATTCAAATGTCCCTCAGAACTCTGATCATCCTCCTAGGGACAAATTTTCATTATCCACTCAGTCGATTGATAATTCACCCTTGGAACCAAAGATTCCTTCTCGTCGTGAAAGACCCTTCCCTCATTGGTACTTCCTCTCCATAACCCTCAGATTCCATTGAGATTTGTAATAGTCAAGAGCACAGTCATAGCTTGATGGCCAGTTAGCCTCTGCCACCTAGGTATAGAGAACCAAAAGAGGACGAGCCAACCCTCTCTGTTGTTTTGGAATCGTTCATACCCTTTATTCATGGAAGCGAAGCTTCAGTTCCTTTACCTGCTTTTCTTGGGAAAGCATCCATTGACCCTTTTGTAGAAAGTGGGGAAGCATGTAGCTCTCGTGCATTGGTAGGAGAGGGGGGGAAGGAATTTGTGTGGTCAAGGGGTTTGGGAATTGAGCTTTCCCCTATTAAAACTCGCAGTGCCAAAAAAAAAACCAGTACTGAATTAAAAGAAGATTTTGTTTCTCATTTACCTACTGATGGTAGGGCCCTTGGAGATTTGAAGGCTCTTGCAAGAACAAAATAATGTTAGTAATTTCACTAAACCTAAGAAGGACTGGAGGCACCCTTAAACTTGCCTCGGTTAGTAGTGTTTTGGAAAAAAAATCACCCAAACATTGTTTTTTTTTAAGAGACCTTATTACACTTTGAAAAGGCTCGTTGTTTCTTTCAACTCTTGAGGCCAAAGTGGCTTGTTTGCATGGTTAATTCAGTTGGAACTTCTGGAGGGTTATTAGTTGCTTGGGACCCTTCATTTTTTGATCTAGTGCCTTACCTAACTTGTGGTGGTATCTTACTGACAGGACACTGTCTAGAGTCCAAAAGGTTTATTAATCTTCTAAATATATATGGGCCTTGCTTGGAGCATAAATCATTTTGGGAAAGATTAGAGGATGCAGATCTATTGTCTTTGAAAAATATTGTGTTAGCTTGTGACTTAAACTTGACTCTGATGGCAGGTGAAAGTTGGGGCAACCGATCAAACCTTGGCTCATTGACTACTTTCTTTACTAATCTTTTCAGTAATAATAAACTTATAGATATCCAGCCTGGAAAGTTGGTTCCCACATGGAGAAATGACAAGGTGGGTGATGCTTTTATAGCAAAGAGACTAAATCGTTATTTTCTTTTTGAGGACTTAGTGTTATCTACAGGTATTTTTAGAACGTGGGTAGAATACCCCTTTATCTCTAATCATGCGCCAATCCTTTTACAGTTGGATCTCCCACCAATGTTCAAAGCAATTCCTTTCAAATTTAATCTAGTTTGGAGATCGGAGAAAGAGTTTTTTACTCTAGTTCATAATCTGTGGACTGGTCCTATGTATCTTCGGGAACCTGGTAAACAGAAGAGGTTGGTTTGGAAGTTGAAAGACCCGAAAAAGAGAACAAAAGTCTGGAAGAAGGATTTTAAAAGCTTAAAGAATGCAAGGCTTAGAAGTCTCGAGCAAGAAATAACCTTTAGAATCCAAAATTTATCGGAGGGGACCTGTCAGAATTTGATTGATCAAACTTTAAAAGATTTAGAGCGGGAAAGGAATTCAATATTAAAGGATATTGAGGAACAATGGCGCCAGTACAACCGTGCCATTTGGATTCAAAGTGGGGATCTAAATACAAAATTCTTTCACAGCTATGCTAGCTACATGAGAAACCACAAATTCATATGGGAGATACAAGATGAGGNTTATAGAGGACAAGACAATCTTAAAATGGAAGCAGTTAAACACTTTAAAGATTTTTATAACAAGTCAGTGGATATAAGTCAGGCTGATCAAGTTAAAGTAGCTACTTTATTTTCGAACATGATTCTCGACTCAGAGTTAGATGTCCTCTATAAACCAATGGATAAGGAAGAACTGAAGAAAGTATTATCAAATTTAAAAGTGGATAAGATTCCAGGACCTGATGGTTGGACCATGGAATTCTTTAAACATTTCTTTGACTTAGTTGGAGATGAAATTCTGGAAATGATTGAAGAATCTAGAACTTTGGGTTTTATTCCAGGAGCTCTAAATTCTACTTTTATCACTTTAATCCCCAAAGTGAACAAACCTCGTCTTTTTGGAGATTTTAGACCAATCTCTCTGTGTAACCTCTGTTATAAGATTATCTGAAAGGTCATAGCTAATCAGATCAAACCAATTCTTTCAAGATCTCTTTCGGAAGAGTCGTTGGGCTTTATGCAGGGAAGGCAGATTCAAGATGTTATATGTACAGTCCATGAATGTATTCACAGTATTAATCAGAAAAAATAAAAGTCATTGATTCTAAAGTTGGATATTCAAAAAGCTTATGACTGTGTAAATTGGGACCTCTTGCGCATCCTTCTCTTGCAAATTGGATTGGATCATAAAATGACTAATTGGATAATGAGCTGTGTTGTCTCTACCTCATATTTTGTCTTGATTAATGGTGAAGCAACATATTTCTTTAAGAGTGGTAGGGGATTGAGGCAAGGATGTCCCCTATCTCCATTGTTGTTTATCTTGGTGATGGAAAGTCTGAGTTTATTACTGAAAGATAGTCAAAGAGAGGGCAAACTGTCAGGTATAGAAGTATCAAAATCAATTAAAATATTGCATATTCTTTTTGTGGATGATGTTATTATAATGACAGGTGCTACTATTCACAAGTGGTGGGAAACAGATAAAGTTCTTAAACTTTTTAGTTTGACTTCTGGGTTATTGATCAACATTTCAAAGTCGACTTTCCATTAATCATGTCTGACTGATCAGGAGCTTTTTTCCCTTATGACTTTATAGAGTTGGAGCAAGGTTTCAAATATCTCAGTTTTTATTTGAAGGCTGGAGCTATGCGATTGGATGAATGGCATTGATTGATACAAAAATTGGAAAATAAGATTAATAACTGGTGCTTTAGGTGGCTTTCTTTAGGGGGCGCCTTACGCTCGTGAAAGCAGTGTTATATAGCCAACCTATCTATTGGATGTCCTTAGTGATTGTCTCGGGCTCAGTATTGAAAATTCTCAGGAACCGTATATTCAATTGTCTATGGAAAAGGAACTGTGAATCCCATACGATGCATCTCTACAACTAGGAGAGAATATCCCTACCAAATCATTTTGGGGGGTGGGGAATTTGTAATATTTTTGACTTTAGCAAGTCTCTAGCGACGAACACGTTATGGTGAATTCTCATGGGAAAAGGCATTTGGCATAGAGTAATAATTGACAAATATCTTTTACAAAATTCAGTAACTAATTGGCTCATAACTCAATCTTTCAAAAAGAATGGAATTTCTAGAATCTGGTCAGGACTTACAAAAGTTTTATATTTGATTTTGCATGGCTTCAGTTGGATACATAGGAATGGGCTTTCTATAAAAATAGGCAAGGATAGAATCCTGGGTATGGGTGATCGCTCTTTCCTCTCAAGCAATCTGTTGTCTGTGTTAAAGGATCAAAACATACTTTCACTTGCCCAGGTCAGAAAGACTTCAAGTGATCATTCATTGGTTTCGTCTTGGCTCAACAACACCGTTTTGGAATTGGAAGGGGACATAGCGCATGAATGGGAACAATTTAGAAGTGCGTTATCGACATCGGGGGCGCTAATCCAAGAAAAGCAGGATTCTCTGATGTGGATAGGAGGTGACAATTCAGGAAAACCTTCGACAAAGAACCTTTACTCAAGTATCATCTTGGAAAAAAGACTATTGAAAGTTGATACCTGGAAACAACAAATTTGGAATTGGAAAGCCCAACTAAAGGTAAAATTATTTGTCTAGCTAGCCCTAGAAGGTAAAATCTTAACTTGGGACACACTTCAGAAAAGGGGTTGGACTGGTCTGGGGCGTTGTTCTCTTTGTAAATCTGAATGTGAGTATGTTAGTCACCTATTTATATATTGTCCCTTTGCAGTAACAGTTTGGAATTTAGTGTATATGGAATTAAAATTGAACAGGAGTTGGACAGGGAATACACTTTCAGATTGTTTTCAGAGTTGGTATATGGATAAATCTGTTCCTACTCATATTGCAGCCTATTCCATCTGGTATATTTGGCAAGAGAGAAATAAAGCTCTGTTTGAGGATACTAGTCCGTCTGCGCAGGCAGTGATCTACAAGATACTGGCTCTTTCTCCATGTGCCATTTCTTACCCAAAAGATAAGCCACCAAAGGATATTTTGATTTCCTCCCGAAAGGATTCGACGCTAGCCTGGTTTGATGGAGCTGCCAAGAGTGATGGTAGTAGTTGTGGTGCAGGGGGTATTATTAAAGTTCAAGAATCTACTGCTTACAGATGGATTCTTAATTGTGGCAAAAGAACAAATACAAAAGTGGAACTCTTAGGTGCCTGGGCATCACTATGGCTTGTCCAGTACTTATTACTTTCTGATCTACATTTATTAGGTGACTCAAAGGTGGTAATCGACTGGTTAAAAAAAGAGGGCAGCTTACAGGTGAGCTCCTTGGACGACTGGAAAGATAGAATTTTAGTGTTGATTGGGAGCTTCTGTATAATTACTTTCCAACATCTATTTAGAAACTTCAATATTGAAGTTGACACTTTATCAAAGAAAGCATTGGAGGATACTAAAGGTATTCTTTTTTACCAAAAGTGGACCAATGGAGCGGCTGGTCCAAGGAGACAATTCAGAATCCATTAACCTTGGCTAGTGTTTCCATTACTAGTCAACATAATCTCTTGTCTTTTAATTTTGATAGTTTCTCCTTTTTGAATATGTTTTGAGAATTGGAGTAGGTATATGTGGTGTTTTTTTGAGATTCTACATGTAGCCTCTTTTGAATGTAAGTCTTTTGCTAAGTTTTTCTTTTGAACAGTAGTCTCATTCTCACTTTAATGATTTGAGAAGAATGTTTAGAAATGCAATGATAGTTGTAAAAAAATTATATGATTTAATATAATTGAGTGATTTTTTTTCCCTGGAAAAATTAACTTTGGGAGCACACCTTACTTTTTGATATCTTTTATGTTCATAATAGAACCTGAAATGGAAGAATCACAAAGCTTTGGATGTAAATCTTTTCAAGTGGATTGATAAATATGTTATGTTTTTCAAAAATACAATTTATTAAAGGTTGGTTTACAAATATGTCTTATTTTAATATATAAACAAATTTAGAGAAAATAATTTATTTTGTTTAGAGAAATTTTTAAGAAATGTTATTTAACATGTTATGAAATTATGAAACAGGTAAAATTTCAATATAATAAAAATAAAAATAAAAAATTATTAAAAAAGTATTGTTTAAAAAAAATAAAAAATGTAATTGGACTAGAATGTTATGAAATGGGTGATTTGAAAATTTCAATATATAAAAAGATTGAAAAATTAAAATATATTAAGAAAATATGTTTTATGGTGATTTTCTATATTCCGCACTTATACAAAATTGAAAATTGACAGATATGTTAGAGACGATCAAGTAAGTCATGAATCTAATATATTTTCACGAGTGAGGTGATTTGAAAATTTCAATATATAAAAAGATTGAAAAATTAAAATATATTAAGAAAATATGTTTTATGGTGATTTTCTATATTCCGCACTTATACAAAATTGAAAATTGACAGATATGTTAGAGACGATCAAGTAAGTCATGAATCTAATCTAATAATATAATTACACTTAGAAAAGTGAGGTGTGATCTACAAATGAATTTTATGCTAGAGATGTGTCACATGCATATATTAAAATGAATTAAAAAATAATAATGTTTAATTTTAAATGAAAAAAAAAAAAAAAATGTTAATTTATTTTACTTTTTATATTGAAAAGTAAACTGAAAAAATAATCATATCTAAATTTAAATGCAAAATAAAATTGTTAATTTATTTTATTCTCCATATGGTAAGGAAGACTGGTATCCTTGCTAATTAATTTATATTTTTATCAAATCATTAATTTATTTTATTGTCTTACAAACAAAGGGGTTCATACACCAATTTAATCTAGTTTAATCGTAATTTTAAAAATAGATTATTATTATTATTAAAAAGAAAACTAGTATCTTAACAAATTAATTTATATTTTTTGCTAATTAATTTATATTTTTATCAAATCATTAATTTATTTTATTGTCTTATAAACAAAGGGGTTCATACACCAATTTAATCTAGTTTAATCGTAATTTTAAAAATAGATTATTATTATTATTAAAAAAAAAACTAGTATCTTAACAAATTAATTTATATTTTTGAAAAAAACTTGCGTTTGCCAATTAATTTGTATTTTTATGGTTTGCTGGTGATTCTGATCGCAGGTTAACTTATGGCACGGCGAGTTTCAAAAGAAACTCAGATTCCGACCTGCCGGATTCGAACCAGCGACCTAAGGATGCCAATCAGGACTTTACATCCCACTACAGTCCTCCGCTCTACCAACTGAGCTAAGGTCGGAGTTTGAAAAAGGACGGAAACTAATATTATTCCTAGCTTTAATTGTTTTATACCAATTCTATCAACAACTTTTTTTAACAGTGCCGTATATAATGCGTGTAGCACGAGGGTTTGATATTTCTAATTGTCTTTGGACGTAACCCTTTGGATCGTTTATGGATTTGCTACTGACTTTTACATGTGAGTTAGTGGAATTTGTTTATTATTGGAAATTTATTTTAATTTATAATATTGGAAATTTATGAATTTATAAAATTTGTTGAGTAATAAAAAAGAAAAAAATTTAAATTGGATTTATGAATTTATGAAATATTTTATTTTGGATGTGAAGATTTATTGAATGTTAATGGAAAAAATAAATTTAATATATCAATTTGATGTTTTCACATTTTTAAATAAAAATTATTTAAGATAAGATTTGTATAAGCTATTTTATATCCACTTAAATTTGATAAATTTATATTTAAAATAGATTTATGTTGATTTATTTTATTTTATTTTTAATAAATTTATATTATAATATAAAGTTTGTTTCTAAAATAATCAAAATTAAAATGTTATTAAAGTTTTCAAAATAAAATGATTTCAAATTATTAAACATACAAAATTTTAGAAAAGAAAAAATCACCTAATTTGTTATTTCTTTATATATCCAAGGTTAAAAAAAGAAAAGAAAAAGTAGACATAAGAAACATCAATATGTTTTATCCTTCAACATTGTATACAAACTCTCTTGCATTTTGTTCATCAGTACTCTCTCTCAGAGAATAAGTGTCAAAAATTTTGTTGTTGTGATTTCTAGTATTTATTGAGAAATTCCTAACCCATTTTAATATGCAGTTGAAAGAACAATTCTTCCCAATGTATTTAATCTAAATGTAGATATCGTCAATCTCCTCATGTCAAATTGTAGGATTATTATATTATTTTATCATTATGTCAAATGGTGCTTTTTAGAGTCCACTATGAGGGAGATGTGTAATTCCTTCATTGTTTAACATGGAGTTGACACTTACATTTAAAAAAAAAAATCAATGTCAACCATAAATAAAATATTTCAATGTCCACCTTATGTGTGTGCATGTGTGTGTGTGTGTAAAAAGCACCTAAGAAATGTGCAATTCCTTCAATGCTTAGCATGGAGTTGATAAGTCGCATTTAAAAAAAAAATAATAAAAAAAATATTTTAATG
>ML809174.1:54421-69962 GCA_009831015.1 Picea engelmannii
AGGAGACGTGTAATTATTTTTGTTCTCAAAATGAAATTAAGAAGTGACTAGAGCAGATTCAAAAGAATTTTATCACTTATAATCTCAAAATTAAAGACAATACGCCCTATCCTATCCTCCTTCTAGAAAAGAGTCTTTCTTCCATTGAGAGAAGAACCATGATTAGGTATTTAATGTACAAGAACAAGATAAACAACATGGGTGACAAAAGGCTCCCTAAAATTGCTTCAAACTCCATCCAAAACCACCAATGACTCAAGCAGAGGTGACATAAAGATGTCAAGTCTTGGCTATATCATTGGGGGATACAAGAAGTTGTCATTTTACAAAATACCGATAATATTAAAAATATTGTACATCTAAATTTAAGGATAATATGTTGTGTGATAAAGAATTAGAGGTTAAAAGGAAATTAAGATACTATGAGGTGGCCAACCCTAACCTAGTAGACCAAAAATTATATCTCTCAGTTTTGAATAGCGCAAAGAGGAAAATCAACATGTGGTCAACCCTAATCTAGAAGACCAAAAGTTTCTCTCAGTTCTGAATAGCACAAAGAAGAAAATCAACATTGCTAAAATTCAAACCAAGTCCCATGAAATGCATAGTGAAATTGGGCGTTGGATAATTCCCAGAACATCATGGGATGGAAGAATCTGCCATATTTGTGACACTAAGAGGGTTGAAGATGAAAATCACTTTCCTCTAGAGTGCCCTGTGTATACTCAAATTAGATCATAATTTCAAAACATTTGTCAAAATACCGACTTCCTAACCTCCTAAGTCATCAAAATTATGGTGATCTTGAAACGCTTCTCTTAAAGATTTTTGAACACAGAAATGAAATTCTAAAGAAATCTAAGTAATTTGTTACCTTTTTAAAGGTCCTGTTTAAAGGTCCAACAGACAAATTTTGGTCTCAATGGACTCTCATCATCATCATCATCATCATCATCATCATTATATATATATATATATATATATATAGAGAGAGAGAGAGAGAGAGAGAGAGAGAGAGAGAGAGAGAGAGAGAGAATCTATCTTAACTCTAGATCTATCGTGTGTCAAAAAAAGTCAAGTCCATCAAAGTAAAAATTATTTTTAAAGTGAAAAAAATTGAGAAATTATTTTTAAAGTGAAAAAAATTGAGAAATTTTTTTTACCTCAACATATTTGATCCCTATTAACATTTAATAAATTAAGAGGTAAGATTAATATATGCTAATTTTAACTTCAATAACATTCATAAAACTTAATCTTAATTCACTCTCACTTCTAATTTAATTATACATAAATATATTTTTATGTAAATCCTTATCTAAAGTCTCTCTTATATCCCTAACATCCCCTCTAAACTCACCAAAATCCTTTCTCGGAACATGATAACACAAACTATATCATTAAAAAACTTGTTAGATTGTGTGCAATGATAAACATATATTCCTCACACATCTAAGCAACCTTCTCTAATCAATAGAATATATAGTTTTTCACCTATATAGTTGTTCTCTTGCCATACATATGTATATTATGCCAATTAATTAACAAGAAAGTATTCCACATGAAATCAATGCAATATACCTTAGTAAGTTTTAATGATGTTGAGTGGTGATATGTAGTATATATATTTGAGGAAAATTTATTATACTAATAGAATAGATTTAATAGAATAAATTTAAGGTGTAGTTGAAATGTTTTATGTTTTGAATTTTTTTTTATAATTATTCTTAGAATTTGACTATATAATTGTTGGTGAAATTGTAATTTTATAGTATTTATATTGTATTTTTGAATGCATAAATAGATTTAGCATTTTGAAACATCTTTAAACGCTCAAATACAATATAGACTCAAGTACTTAAATATGTAATTCCAATCATTCTTGGCTAGATTTTGGATAAAATTGTTTGGAAAAAATCCAAAACATAAAACATTCAAAACGTTGTTTTCTAATAAATATCCATAAGAAAAAACATTATATGCCCTACTAATACCTTTTTTTTTTAAATATTTATATGTTAAAATAATATTACTCATATTTTTATATGACATAACATAGAAATATTCAAAGTTTTTAGGTGTATAAATATTTTTTTATTTTATTTTATATGTGGTATGATTATTGTTAAACTTTCCCTCGAAGGAAAATCATAGTCTAAATGTTCTATGAAATGAATGTTCTCCAGTGATTTTTTCGAGGGATATCTGTTTGAAATTAGGTAGGATATTATTAGATCCATATATTTGAGTGATTATTTCTATATAATCCGAATGCTACATGGGTTTTTCAGCATGTTGACTCTATTTATGCATTCAAAACTGGATTTTAAACAACAAAATATTGTGATTTCGTGCAGATTTATGTCGCCATATTTTGACAAAAAAAAAATCATTTTGTAAAATAGTTAAACAATGTTGAAAGGAAGATTTTCAAAATCAATTTTCACTAATGGAAATCTTAGCTACTATGAGTAGATAAAAAAATGTTGGTCATGTTTTTAAGGCGCCCTTTTAACAAGAGTGTTTGGGTTGGATATAAAGCCTTTTTACTTATATCTTCACATCACAACTCTTATGACATATCATTTTATTAGGTGATGCAAGAGCATTTAAATGAAAGTCAATTTGTAACAGCGTAGAGGATGGTTGATGGAGTGAGTGCGTGAATGAGAGAAAGGGGTGGGGGTGCAAGGATAATGGTGATACATAGAAGTAACAACACACACACATAATAGTGTGAAGCACACATAATAGTGTGAAGGAAGATGAATAAATATTATGAAAGAGAAGAGGAGGTTATGGGTAATTAGCTAAAGGTTGTTGGGCTTATATCTAAGTCAAACCAAGAATATGGGAATATAAAGTGTTATAAGGAATTGATTGAGATCATTGGATGCCCAAGGGCCATGGAAATGGAGGATAAAGAAGTTCAACATGAAGGTGATCAAGTGGTCTCGAGGAGAAGATCAACTCTAAGTTAGAAGAGCTTGTTCCTTATAAAGTGATAGTTTGCTCCAAAAGACAAAAGACAAAGAAGAGGTTACAAACCAAAAAATATGTGATTGTTGATAAAAGAAGAGAATTTCCACCTAAGTGATTAGTTTTAAGAGAAGGTGAGAACTAAGAGAGAATTTCCACCAAAGGGTGAAGTTTTCAATTACCAAATTGAGAGGTCATGTTGTCATCAAGTGGGATTTTATGCAATTCATGTAAGTTTGTTAGAGTAAGAAGAGAATAAGGAATTGGAGTAAGACGGTGTATAATCTGAGAGAGAATTTTTTCCAATGGATTGTAAACAAGTGTTTTCTAGAAAAATGTAGGGCTTGCAACAAAGAGACTAAAGTATATAGGAGCATACAAAGGAATTTTATAAGATTTCCATTTATGTAGATCATGACGAGGATGAAAACTAAAGATTCTCTAAGTATGCGAACGAAATGAAGTTTGCAATCAAGGATGATATTATCTTGCACAAGATAAATACAATTAAAGAATCTTATTAGTTAGCTTTGAAAGCATAGGAAAAGTAAGCATGCAAGAATAACATAAGGAATGCTGGTAGAGGAAGAGGCAATCAAGGTAGCAAAAGTAGGGGTTCAACACAGTCCAAAAAGGAGGCATTCAAAGAGATGGAAGTTAAGTGAGATAAACGTAATGCATCAAGAAAAAGTGCAAACAAGGCTTGAGGTGGATATCAAAGTTGAGGAAAAAATGTCGATGGATACAAAAGGAACATTTACTGCTACATATGTGAAAATGAAAGGTATGGATCCTTTGAGCGCCCACAAAGGGATGGTGTTGATTTTCAACATGCTATGATACCATGTTGAAATCTCAATTCCTAGCACCTAGATACTTTACTACCTTGTGTATTTCATTTATGATCAATAAATTACAACACACTAAATAAAATATACTCGTCAGAAATAAAACAACGAAAGAAAAAACTAGAAACCAAACTTCACACAACACACAAAATGTTTTCCCTTCAAATCAGATTTTCATTAAATAATGACTCCAAGCTTACTAGGGCTCCCTTACTAGGAAAATGACCACCCACTGAGGAAAAATACAAATACATCAAACCTAGCAACTCTAACCCCAAAGAAACCCTCTACTAGATCTTGTTGGGTGTGTGTTATATTCTTTGCATGTGTGTGTGTGTGGGTGCGTCAGATACGACAACTGCGTCTGACGATCCCTTCCTAGGGGGGTCCCAGGGGGGGGCAGGTATGCCCCCCCCTAGTTACGTGCAGCGTTCGGGGCAGCGCCCCGAAATTTTTTTTTGGGCGGTTTTTGCTATTTTTAGCGGATTTTGCTATTTTTAGCTGATTTGTAAATTAATCCCAGATTAAGGGATTAGGGTTTTGGTATCTACGGAATACCTAAAAAATTGTATATATTGTATGGCGAATGGTGAAATTCAATATAATGAAAATAAGAAAGGTTTTCCTGGTTGAGGGTTTCTGGTAAAAATCTATGTGTACTCTGTGTATGAGCCATTGATTAATTTCTGTATTGCTTAAGAATCTATATGCATTGCTTTACTTCGCAGGTTTAAAACTTACAGATCTTCCTAGATCTTCCCATTGGTACCTTAGATCCACACTAGATATGTCTATTGATACCTCATATATGCTAGATATACCTACTGGTACCTCAAATCTATGAGATATGCCTGTTGATACCTCAAATATGCACTAGATTTGTCCATTGGTACCTCAAATCTACACTAGATTTATCCTCTAGTGCCTCAAATCTTCTAGATCTACCTATTGGTACCTCATATCTACTAGATCTATCTATTGATGCCTTGTATCTGCACTAGATTTGTCCACTAGTACCTCATATCTGCTAGATCTGCCTACTAGTACCTCAAATCTACTAGATCTGCTTATTGATACCTCATATATGCACTATATTTATCCGCTAGCACGTAAAATATGATAGATTTTTCCACCTGTACCTAACATTTGCTAGATCTATCTGTTGGTACCTCGGATCTACTAGATATGTTAGTTGGTACCTCATATATGCTCCCCAAAATTATTCCTTCGATTTTTGGCTGCTAGGGTTTCTTCTCCTTGTTGCACTACCTTCAATTTCATCCTTTGGACTTGATCTCTAGATGAAAGTCGTTCTTCACCTTTGTTGAGATCCCCATGATTCACAGTCCTTTGTGACTCAAGCACTTGAGCAAAAGTCTTTCTTTACTCTTGTCCTTGATTCCTTTGAGTCACAATCCTTCGTGACTCAAGTACTTGAGTAAAAGTCCTTCTTTTCTCTTCAAGTGGATATCCCCTTGAGTCACAGTGTTTCATGACTCAAGCACTTGAGAAAAATTCCTTCTTTGCTCCCAAGTGGATGATCCCCTTGAGTCACAATCGTTTGTGACTCAAGCTCTTGAGAAAAAGTCATTTTTTGCTCTTCAAGTGGATATGTTTCTCCTTCACCTAGACTTGCTTTTATAAATTGACTTATCATTGTTATAACCCTAAATTGTACCATACATGCATACCTGGCATTTGGCCCTCTGACTTGTTATTTTTGCCAAGCCATCACTGAGCATTTCTTCTTAAAAACAATATTTTTGAAGATGTACACGCCCTGCACCACTAATTCCCGCGTACACACGCTTGATGCACCACTACAGCTCATGTACGTACGTTATCTACACCATTACAACCCGCGTATACCCACAAATGTTGCAAAAATTAAAAAGTTGCAAGCAATTTATTGAGATTACGGGCTATTGGGTAGTTTCACAACTCATCCACCGCCTATAGCTAGTCACCCAACCAAATAACCATCCTTTTGTCATATAAAAGTAGGTGTTGGGGTCTCATTCCTAAGCCAAGCATAAGAACAGTGAAATTCTGCCCATTTCACATCCCCTCCTTGCCCCATAAAATTGCAGCTACCTTGTGAGATTTGCATAAGAATTTCCCATTCTTGCCTTTTTCCTCCATCATAAGCCTATGCCATTTCCTTAGAAGAAGTGTGAGAGTAGAAAGATATGTGGAAGCACAGTTGGAGCTTGGTGAAGAGGAGACCGGACCATATTAGTGGAGCAGTCGTTGATCTTTGTTGTAAGTAAACATTGTGATATCAATAAAAGGAATACTTTTTCTGTCCCGAAATATGATGTGTCAAATATCTATGTTTGATTTATGTTTTATGATAACATCTAACCCATGATTTATATATGAGATGCATGTTTGTAGTTTCCTGTTTATCTATTTTTTAATGCAGGCTAGCCTTGGGAGGAGGCTTGTAGTCAGCGGAGCTATCGAATGCGAGAGGATCGACACCAGACGCAGAGTAAAAGGTAAAGTTACCTGATCTTTTCACTTTGTATTTCATGCATGAATGTGGGGTATATTCGGGGTAGTTAGGAAAGTAGTAGAATTTTAGACAGTTAGATATGCCTACATGTTGAACCCTAGTGTAGTCCATAGGGAGGTTTTCCCACTATAGCAGAACTTGCGACCATACTGGGGAAGCTTCTAGGGTTTTAGGGGATTTTTGGGTGTTTTAATTGGTTTAATTACCTTTTTGAGTTTTCTGTAAGTTACTGAGTCTTTAAGAGATTCTGGTCACCTGTTGGTGCCATACCAATACTCCCTGCCCTGTCAGTCTACCTGTTAGTTTTATTTTTTTGAGAAGTTACAGAGGTGTACGTGGCCCGCAGTGGGTCTTCACGTGTACATACGCGCCTCGCTTGTAGACAGCCCGCGTACATACGCAGGTTGCTTAAGTGTCAATAGCGTGCCTGTGTCAAGACATTTTTTCTTTAAGAAGAGGCATTCAACCTCTTCCCTGATTGAAGTCATACTTCTCAGGGGTTTCTTGATCAAGTATTGGTCTCTGTTGTTACAGTCTTTAGCCTGGGTTTGATGTTAGTTTGCTTATCTTGTTAAATATTTCTTGTGTTTTATTTGAAAGGGTTTTAGACAAGTCTATGAATCTTTTCTGATCAACCTGTTTGGTGTCTCAAGTGACTCCCTACGATCTGCAGTGGGCCAGAGGTCATTTGTCAATCTTGTCTTGTTTTTCACTTTTTCCCCTTTTGCTTGCTTTAAAGAAAAATAAAAAGAATTTATTTCAAGTTTCTTGTTTGAAGCATAAAAAAAATAAAAATAGAAAAATATTTCATTTCTTAGTTTGGTTAAGTAGTTGGGTTAGTTATATTGCTTGTTAGGAAAAAATAGTGTTTTTCTTAAGTTCTTTACTGATTGCTTAGAACATTAAGTAGCTCATAGTCAAGCAAAATATTGTTTTAGGTTTTCCTTTAAAAGATCTTAGAAAAATTGGTTATGAAAAATTGGTTAAAGAGTTGGTTGCAAATCCTTATTTGTCAAATAGAAGCAATTTTGCTTTCATTTTCGTTTATTTATCCTTCGTCTCTCAAAGCACACCACTAGTTTCATTGTCATTTCCTTGACTTAAAACAAGACACTTAAAATTAATGCTAAAATTAAAATCAACTAGACTTTATGTTTGTAGAGTCAATCAACTAGTCTAGGCTAGAGCCTTGAATTAGGTTGGAGAGGAAACTCTTCAAGGCTTAAAAAACAAACATACGAGTCAGTGCTAGGGAGTGTAAAAATTCCAGCAAACATGAAAGTTATCTAGGACCCCCCTCCTACACAGGGGATAAACATGAGGTCACGTGCGGAAAGGTAGCAGAGATAACCCCTCCAAAGCTGGACCAAGCATAGTGGGGAATGCATATAGAGGACTTGTCGTGGGATTCTTTCGGTCGCATTTGCCAAGAAGATTTGTGAATCTCGAATCCGTTCGAGGTCCTCAGTTGTCTTCCAGACCACTTTATTTCGATACCCTTGATAGGTTTCGGGCTTGATACACTGCTCATTTCGGTCCACCCGACTGTCGATTGTACCTGCTTGTGACTATTCGCGAGTTGGAAACCTAGTTGCCATTATTTTAGGGACCTACACAGGTGACTGCGGGGGTATACCATGGTACCTAGGGCAAACTTCGGGACACACTTCGTAGAGTATACCCATAGGGTGCTTCCATGTTCAAGTTGCACTTGCACCGGTAAGTTTCTCTAGTGTTGGTTGGCATAACTGTTCTTCCAACTAGATAGTGTTTTCTTGCTTTATCTTGTAGGAAATTTTCTAGTGTGTGTTGATTTTCAACATTAATAAAATCCTTACTGTGTCGTTGATCTTCTCACAAAGTGGAAGATCAAGAGCTTCGATGGTCACAAAGGCTTCAGGGCCAGTCGTCGGTTGCATTGGAGTCACCACCGCCACCATTACGACGAAGACTTGACCAACAAGGGTCATTTGAAGCGACTGGGCCACAGGAAACTGTGCCTGAGCCAGCTCCGAGAGGAGAACACTCGAATCTGGAGGAGCCTACTATTTCTGACCTTGAAGTGAAAGCTCTCGGGCCAGCCAACTCTCTGATCACTGACTTGTCAGCACCCATCGTGGTACAAGTTGTCCCTCCAAGGGTAACTCATCACGAGTGTCAAATAGTCTTACAAGAAGCGATGGAAGCAGATGATGCTACTTCATCTGGGAGTCCTCATACTCCCTCAATGGTTGCCACCATAGGGGGCATTCTGCCTCCTAACCCACCTTCATCGGTCCGGACCACCATGGTCTCGACCACCTCTACTTCGGGTAGTGGTATGATTTCTTCTATGGCGGCGATCACTGCTTCGTTCACATAGAGTGCGACGGGCCCTCCGTTTTCATACGGGATGCTCGATTTTGACACGAACTTTGTCCTCACCTACTCCACCCTACAAACCATGGGTCTGGGGGAAGGGAGCTCAAACTCTCCTTTGCAAAGGTCCATGGGGGGCACCTCAACGATCTATAACTCTTTCCCTTATGGCGGGGGTCATATACCTCCATCGTCCCCCTCGCTCGACAGTGCTTCTGAGCAACCCGTCGGGCCGAACATGAACTACAGCTTGTTCGGAGCAGGTAGTCTAAGACCTTCTTCCTACACCACGTCGGTTGGTTCAATGCCATTCTCTTTGTTCGACACATTTGGAAATAACGCCTTCTCGTCAGTTGTCGTCTCAGCCGGGGGCAACCCTGCTTTTGGACAACATAATCATATGCAGGGTACTATTCCTACACAGGGGGAAAACACAAGAGTCTTCTCCTCACAAGGACTCCGGAATCCGTGGCAGGGAGCAGTTCCCTCATCAGGGATTCCGACTGGGGGCAACCCCTTCCATGGTAAATGGAACCCTGGGCAAGGCTCAGTACCTATGTCTGTCGGATCGACAGGGGGCAACCCTTTCCAGAATCTTTGGAACACTACGTAGGGATAAATCCCAGCCCAACCCTCAACGCCCAACTATGGAAATCATTCGATGATGTCCCAACAAACGCAGTATCCATTCACTGGCCAAGGTCATGGTATTTACCAGAACCCTGGTCAACAACTTAACTTTTCCTGGCAACCTGGTGCCAGTCAAACTCCAGGCTCATTTTTCCCTGTACATAGTCAACAACCGAAACTACCGTTTCTGGCAACATTGCATTTGCCAAACTTTCCAAGATTATTAAATGACCCAATTTGTCACGATCCGCATTGGCCTCCCATGCTGATGAAGTTTCCCTCGTACATTTCGAAGTTCAAGGGTAAGCCTAATGAAGATCCAGGCAATCATGTGACTAATTTTCACCTATGGTACTCGTCGAACTCGTTGTGAGATGACTCCGTACAGTTGCGTTTGTTTCAACTCACTCTTATTGGGAGTGCTGCTAAATGGCACATCGAGCTCAACCTCTCAAGGTACTCTACTTTTGGTGAATTGGCAATGGTTTTCCTAAACCATTTCCAAGTACCTATGAGATATGATGCCGACACCGAATTGTTGGCAAACATTGAGAAAACAAAGGCTGACCATATCTCGGATCACATCCGAGAATGGTGGCATCAGAAGAGTTTGATAAAAGTATCAGTCCCACCGGATTTCCTGCTAGAGTGGTCCCTTAAGTCTTTGGCACCCCAGTTATCCAAGGACATTGCAATGTCAGGAGTGTTTTCCGAGGAAGAGGCGATAATGAGATCTCAACAACTTGAAATGATATACTCTTAGTTTGGTTTACTCTACAAAGTTTTTCCAGATGCGCCATGGTCTATCCTTGACAAGGCTAGACACAAGTCTAGACCACATGTCGATGGTATAGTTGGTTCATCACAAGCAAAGCCCACTGATCCGTTGACAAATAAATTGCAACAATTGTCGATATAGCATACAACGGCCAGCCAAACCTCTAGTTCGACTGCTCCCCTACTCAAACGTCAAATGTACACAATGTGCAGTCGACGAACCTGAAGGCGAACCAATAGTCTGATGGCAAGAAAAAACAAAGAAACAAGAAGGGTAAGGGGGATAAGAAACCCACCAACAATGTTGGTGGGGGCAACACAGAGAAAAAAAATTCAAAGTATTCGTGTAACCTTTATAGGGAAGACCATCCGACTTACCTATGCCCTTGGATTGTGGAGGCCCAAACGTTATTGGTGCAACAACAACCTGTTGTGTTAACAAACCCATTTCCACATGGGAAAAATTTGACTCAAGCCTCTATGAGCGCGGATGGGGGTAGTCAGGGACCCCCTTTGTCTTCTAGTAATCCCTCGACCGCAAACATTTATATTATGAAAGGTGACGCTTACATATCAACTAGGGCACATGATTACAAAATGCTAGAAACTGCTAAAAAGGGTAAAGAAGCCGTAAACCTATCTGTTCCTCTCCATATTGAGAAGACGATGGGAGAAACAATGACATGTATCCTGAAAGGGGCATTCAAGAAAGCTTCTCATAATCCAAATGCGAGGGCCACCCAAAATTACTCTGTGGTGGAGGATTTTTCACAAACCCCTTGCACGATGTCTGATTTGGAGGTCCTCCTAAGATTTTCTTCGCAGAGAAAATCTTTGTTAGCTACCTTAGGATCTATCGAGACTTTCAATCTGGTAACGATCATGCTTGATACGACCGATTTGAAACATCATCTCCCATACCACGTTGTGTTTCAAATAGTAGTGTCTTACACCACGAAAACTTTTACCCATAATATTTTCTGCACAGTGGTTGATGAGGGTGCCTCGACATGCGTGATGTCATTGGCGTATTGGAAGGCCATTGGCCAACCCATTTTGTCTCCATCACCTAATCTTCTTACTTCTTTCGATGATCATTCTTTCATACCACACGGTATCATCCCTTCTTTCCTCGTGCAGTTAGGAGGGAAGACCATGTTTGTTGAAGTTGAAGTGGTTGATGTGCCTCTCAACTACAACCTTTTGTTAGGAAGGAGTTGGACCTATGTTATGCATGCAATGGTTGCCACATTTTTCTGGGTCTTGTTGTTTCCACATGAGGGTCGGATCATATCCATTGATCAATTGTCTTTCTCATGTCTCGACCCTTCATCGGGGAAATCCACGATCCCGATGATTGATAACCCTTATCCCAACATCGTCCATGTAGGGGTTCGTTTGTGCCCACCTTTGATGGGTACCTTCGATTACCTGCCTCCTTCCGACGATGTCAATTACTTATCAGCTGTCCCGAACCAACATAAGGTTGAAATATTTCAAGTGTTGTTGTTCTGCATGACTTACTTTAATGATCCATGGACTCTTCCTTCCCCATCGGCCTTGATGGAAGGGATAGGGCACCCTATCATGTACATGCACTTGTCCGCGACAGAAGTTGCGTACACTATTATCCAACAAGATTCAGCCGACCTCGATCTGACTCCCACATAGGAGTTAGATCCAGTTCTCGAGCCTATTTGGGCTCAATATTCCCTCACCACTACCAATTCTTTAGACTTGGTCTTTCCCTCTGACGAGGTGATTATAGAGGCATTGACTAGTCCAAATAGACCCTGGGATGATTTCCATCACAGATCTTATTTTCTCCTAGAGTTAAGAAGAATAGAGGCAGGAGAATTCGTGTTGACTATGACTGGAGATAGGTCTTGTCCTATTAATCATATGGCTACACACAGAGTATATGCCGAGGGTAATATGGAAACCATCATTGAAATGATACCTATTGACATCTCCAAAACCCCTGGCATCGTGTAGAATGTCTTCGTCACAGTGGATTTCTCCCCCAAGGAGATTCGAATCTACACATATTTATTTAAAGAATTACATGAATTTTTTTCCTGGTCTTACGAGGAAATTTTAGGCATTGATCCAAGAATCGTCGAACATGAAATAACGACTTATCCTAACGCCAAGCCGGTCTGGAAGAAGCTTCGTCCGGTGAATCCTCAGAAAGAATCAACTATTAAGGCTGAAGTAGAGAAACTGCTCAAAGCCAATTTCATCTACCCCATTCAGTTGACGCAATCGGTGTCAAATCTCGTTTTGGTCAACAAAAAGTAGGGAATAATTCAAGTGTGTATGGACTTCTGTGATTTGAACAAGGCCTACCTAAAGGATAATTTCCCCACCCCGTTCATTGACCAGATTGTCAATGAGTGTGTAGGATGCAAGGTCTTTTCTTTCATGGATGGTTTTTTGGGATACAATCAGATACAAATTAAGCCCGAAGACCAGCATAAACAACTTTTATCTGTCCTTGGGGTACATTTTCTTATCGGAATATTCCTTTTGGCTTGAAGAATGCTAGAGCCACTTTTTAGCGAGCCATGTATTTTTCTTTCCACGACCTAAGACACATAGTCGAGGCTTATCTCGATGATTTAGCATCACGATCTCGTAAGAGAGTTGATCATCCCGCGCACCTCCGACTAATATTTGAGCTATGTTGCTACTATCAGATTCACTTGAATCCAAACAAGTGTAGTTTTTGCATAACGTCAGGTTGTCTGCTAGGTTTCATAGTTTTGATAATAGGGATCATGGTCAATCCTCTAAAGGTTGAGGCAATAGTTCAGTTTCCTCCCCCGTGCGCAGTCCCTCAACTTAAAAGATTACAGGGTAAAGTGAACTTTCTTCGGCATTTTATCACAAACTATGACTAAATCACTAAAGGGTTTATGTGTTTATTGAATAAGGGAGTCCCTTTCCATTGGGACGAAGCCGCTCAGTGCTCTTTCGAAGCGTTGAAACGTGCCCTCACGTCTGCCCCTCTTCTCTGACCTCCCAATTATAATAAAGATTTCTTATTGTATTTGACCGCTGCAAAGTCAACCATTAATGGTATGGTCTTGGTTCAAGAGAATGATCTGCTTGAAGAGAATGTGATTTATTACCTGAGCCGAGGCCTGGTTGGACCAGAACTGAACTACTCCCATGTTGAAAAGCTTGTTTCGGCAGCAGTGCATGCTGTCCAGCGGTTCCGTCATTATATTATGCTTCGTAAGACCACCAGTGTTGCCACTGTGAATCCTTTTCAGTATGTGTTCACACGATGTGTCATCGATGGAAATATCAGTAGATGGATTGTTATCCTCCAGAAATTTGACTTGGAATTTATTTCCGTGAAATAAAAAAAGTTGTTGGTCTTTGCGGAACTTGTCTTGGAACTTCCGTTCGAATCATGTGATGTTACGCCCGAAGAATCACCGATTAAAGGAAATCTTTTTCTGATTTCATCTTGGGAACCCTGGTATGGAGATATACTAGTCTATCTCCATAATTTGAAGTGCCCCGCTGCTGCTTCTTGCAATGAGCGTCGACGTATACACCATCAGGAAAAAAACTATCTCATACTCGAGGACACTTTGTATCGTTGAGGTGGAGATTGCATCCTTCTTCGGTGTCTAGCTCATGAAGAAGTGGAACTCATTCTTAACGACTTCCACACTGGAGCATGTGGTGGTCATTTGTTTGGGTTGGAAACAACCCAAAAGATTCTACGAGCTGGTTAATTTTGGTCGAAATTAATCAAGGATTGTGTTGAATCGGTCAAGAAGTTTCACCCGTGTCAGATCTTCTCTCAAAAGATGAGGGCACACCCCACTCCCATGTTTCCCCTCATTACTGTCAGCCCCTTCACCAAGTGGGGGATTGATTTTACTACATGCCACCCCCCTTTACCCAGGGGGCACCATTATATCATCGTAGCAATAGACTACTTCACAAAGTGGGTCAAAGCTATGCCGACATTCAATAATAATGGAGAGACAACAACTCTCTTTCTGTTTAACTAGATAATATCAAGGTTCGACATCCCGAAGGAGATTGTCATTGACCATGGTAGTCACTTTCAGAACAAAATGATGTCTGAGTTAACATCAAAGCTTGGGTTGAGGTAAGAGCATTCATCACCTTACTACCCACAAGTGGATGGTTAGGTGGAAGTTGTGAATAAGTCTCTCAATACCATTCTACAACGAACGATCAATTATGCCAAGTCAAATTGGCATTTGATGTTGTACTTAGCATTGTGGGCCTACCGAACGTCTTTAAAGACTGCCACCGATTTCTCACCTTTTCAACACGTTTACGGGCTGGAAGTAGTCTTGCCAATAGAGTGCCAGATCCCATCTCTAAAGTTGGGAGTACAATTATTACCAGACACTTCACCGTTTGAGGAACACTTATTATGTATCGAGCAGCTCGATGAGAAACATTGCGATGTAGCCTTGGCTAACGAGGCTCACAAGAAACGAGTCAAGTGTCAGTAGGATCGGTCCGTTTGTCCTCAGATTTTCTCTGAAGGAGACCTTGTCCTGGTCTATGACCAAGATAAGGATCCCCTGGGGGTAGGCAAGTTCAAACCCATGTGGTTCATACCTTTAATCATTAAGGAAGTACTAAAGAAGAGCTCTTATCGTCTGGTTGATTTTGAGGGAAATGCTTTGGTGGAGCCTAGAAATGGTCTCTATATCAAGAAGTATTACTCTTAGGTGGGTCACCTTGGGTGACTTCTTGTACATATGTATAGTTTTTATATAGTTAGTTTTTTGTCCTTTTTTTTTATGGACGTGTCGTTATTTATGTCATCTTTTTTCACTGTGGTAGATGTCAAGTGAATCAGAGGTGTTTATTGGGTTCACAGACGGCACTAGCTGACACACTCAGAGGCTTTCTTCTGCAACTTGGGTGATTTTCACGCCTCAAGGACAGTTACTATCTTCTGGAGGTATCTATCTAGGTGACGCCACAAACAATGTCATATAATACATCACAGTGATAGACTTTCTTCGTGATGCTTTGTCGCATGGTATCTCTCACCTTCGGGTCTACTTAGATGCACAATTGGTTGTGTCCCAGTTAAATGGGGTTTATTGCGTTTATGATCCTACCTTACACCGACGATTCCTCAGGGTACATCTCTTAGAACGTTTCTTTGATTACATTACGTATATCCATGTTCCTAGGAGATTGAATCAAATTACAGATACTCTAACGAATCATGTATTAGATTGGCATATTGTGAAGAAGCACACACATGCACATGTACATACATTTGTAAAAATGTGATCCATAAGACATAAAAAGATGTAAATACACATACATACATACATACATACATACATACATACATACATACATACATACATACATACATACATACATACATACATACATACATACATACATA
>ML809174.1:70012-112568 GCA_009831015.1 Picea engelmannii
ACAGAGCTTATGCCCTCAAAAATATACAAAAGAGTTCCCTCGGCACATAAGTGGTCCATCCTAGCTAAGCACGAGGCATGTTGGTGCTGCCATAGTGAACAACAAAATTTTCCAAACAATGAAAGAGTTGGACCCAAATCCGTGGCACCCCAACTACGTGAGGCTGCATCGATGGCGAGAGATCCTTGCTCTCGTCCATGAGAAATGCACGAGTGAGCACGGTGAGGTTCCACTCCACTCGTCTCAAAACTCTCTCGGCCTCTCCGGCTGGAGGTCCCCCTACTACTGTTGTTGTTGGTCTGACGACTGTGGCTGGTACTGCCTCTGGTCGAGGAGGTCGCCTGGTCCTCGAGAAGTCTGTTGGACGCATTGGTCCCACATTTGTACATAACAGATACATAATTGTCAGATACTCTAGTACACATAAAAATGATATATATATATATATATATATATATATAAAGAAATAAAAAATTAAATAACTCTAAAAACAAACATACCTATCTCTCCTCGCTCCTCTCCAGGAGGTACGGGCATGTCCGGGTCCCTGGAAAAGTTGAACTCGGTGTAGGGGTAGTCCTCTATTGCTGGAATCTGTCGTGCCCACCAGTCAAAAAATGCATCGTCGAAGGCCTCTATGGTCCTTCCTCCCCCCTGTCGCGGCAGCAATGTTGCCCATCTACACACTCCTAGGAGGGGGGCCACATGCCCCCACATTGTCTCTTTTGGACTAATATTGGGTACCCTCTCAAATAAGAATGAGCATAAAATGGTACCAAATACAAATTTTTTGTTACTCTTCCCGTGACACTCAATGAGTTGTCTCTTCATCCAGTCAAGCACGGTCATTCTCCAGTCGAAAAACCGTGCGTTTAGTCACTGCACTGTACAATGCATGTGCGCCCGGGAGGCCTGATGTAAGACCATGGATCCAATGATCCACCCAATAAACTAAACTATCATCTTCAGTGATAGGTTGGTAATCTTGTGGATTGGCACCTGAGAACCTACTTTCTCAATGTCGGCCTCACAATACATTTTGATCAACTCAGCGATGTTGTGGGGCCTAGGGGGAAAAGTAGGCAAGTTGATTGGTTCCCCTCTCCTTGAGAGGCCAGTCATAAAATATATATCTTCAGTCATTGGAGTCAATGATTTCCCCTCAAGCTTAAACACCTCAGCGTCGGGGTGCCAATAATCCACCAAGGCATTCAACAGCCTGGGTTGTGCCCTCATGAATGGACACCAAAATAACTTCCATAATCCACATTGTCTCAATGAAGCCATAACAACAGGTTCCTCATCAACCAAGATATAAATGTGTTCATGCTCCCTCTCTCTCTCCAATAGAAATTGTAATATTCTAGATATAAAAAGTATACATAACAGAAATAAAATGCTAGAAATGGCAGATAAACATCAATATAACCAGAACAACACCACAATAACACTGAAATGATATCAAAATAACACCAGAAAAACACTTTGATTATAAGAGAAATGTTCATGGGCCTCTTCGAGGGGGCAACCTCTAGTCGAGCAGAGCTCTATTACAATAATATCCAAGCTAAGGCTCTCATACCCTCGACTCCTATTTATACTAAATATGTCTATCAAAAGAAGCATCTAGAGGAAGATCCTTCTAGAAGCAGAAGCTTCTATTAGGTCTTCTTACATTCGACTTATTCTACTTTATTGCAAGGCCTTATTAATATTGAACTTTATTACATATGAATATATTGTTCTACTTATGTGCAGGTTAGGTCCCTAACATGTTCTCCCTCTTAAAAACAACCTTGTCCTCAAGGCTTGAGATGAGGAAATTGTTGTAGAATGGTAGTTGGTTCCCAAGTGGCATCTGCTGGAGTTGTATCTTTCCACTAGACTAACACTTCCTTGATGGTTCTTTGACATAGGCGACACTCACGCTGGTCCAAAAATGCTTATGGTTGTAGCCAAATGGATCCTTCTTCATCTAAATCGGGAAGGTTGGTTTGAATTTGGCACTTAGTTCCAATCACCTTCTTTAAGCATGAAACATGAAAAACATGATGTATCTTAGAATGACTGGGAAAAGCTATCTGATAGGCCACCTATCCCACACACTTGAGAATGGTATAAGGACCATAAAATTTGGGTGCTAGCTTCTGACAATGCTCGACCTTGAGGGAATTTTGCTTGTAAGGTTGCAGTCGAAGAAACACCTGATCCCCTTCTGCAAACTGACGTTCAGAGTGACTTTGATCTGCTTGTTGCTTCATGAGATTTTGTTCCATGACCAAATTCTCTTTGAGGGTACAGAGAATAGCCTCTCGAACTGTAAGCGTTTGGTCAACCTCCTAGACCTTCGAGACACCAGGTAAGTATGAGAGAACTAAAGGTGGATTTTGTACATATACCGCTTCAAAAGGAGTCATGCGTGTAGCTGTATGGTATGAAGTGTTGTACCACCATTCAACTAGGGTAACCATTGAGCCCACTGATTTTGATTTTCCGAGGCAAAACACATCAAATATGTTTCCAAACACTTGTTGACAACTTAAGTTTGACCATCAGTCCGGGGATGATAAGTTGTGTTGAGATGCAATTGGGTGCCTTCTAGATTGAATAGTTCTTTCCAAAAATTGCTAGTGAAAGTTGGGTCGCGATCAGAAACAATAAAATGCGGCATGTCATGAAGCTTGAAGACCTGATCCATGAAAATTTGAGCCACCGTGGATGTTGTAAATGGGTGTTGAAGAGCACATAAATGAGCATACTTGGAAAGGCGATCAACAACCACCATGATGACTGATTTATTTCCCGATTTGGGTAAGTCTGCAATAAAATCCATAGAGATATCCCTCCAAATAGCAGGTGGAATCGGAAGCGGTTGTAGTGTGCCAGGAGATTTGACTATTTCTCTCTTGTTGCATTGACACACATCACATTTAACTACAAAATTACGAATTTCTTGTTTCATACCATCCCAGAAAAAAGAACGTTTGACCCTATCATAGGTTTTGGTAAACCCGGAGTGCCCAACTATGGGTGTAGCATGAAGCTCAGAAAGTACCGTGGACTTAATTTTTGATTGTTTACTTAAATACAAATGAACTTTGTATCGAAGCTCATCATGGAGCCAATAGTACCATGGGGAAGCTGGAGCATTGGACTGCAATTGTTGGATCAGATGCAAACTTTTGTGATCGTGGAGCCATTCCTGGTAAACAGCTTGGAGCCAATCTGGTACAATGAAGGAAAGAGAAAAAAGGGACCCTTCATATTCATATTTTCGGTAAAGTGCATCCGCAACCACATTGTCTTTTCCTTTCTTGTAAATTATCTCATAATCATATCCAAAGATCTTAGTCACCCATTTTTGTTTCTCTAGGGAGGAAATGCGTTGTTCTATAAAATACTTGAGGCTTTTATGGTTTGTCTTAATTTGGAAGCGTTGCCCCAATAGATAAGGGCGCCACAGAGCAAAGACACGTGGAATAGCCAACATTTCCTTTTCATAGATAGATTTGCCTAGATTTCCTTCAGACAATTGCTTGCTAGTAAAGTCCAAAGGTTGACCCTCTTGCATAAGGACAACACCAATTCCTTTCCCTAAAGCATCACATTCCAGGGCAAAGGTCTTTGTGAAATTAGGTAGGGCCAGGACTGGAGTGGTGCACATGGCCATCTTGAAGGTTTGAAACACTTGAGCAACTGCTGGAGTCCAAGTGAAAGAGTTCTTTTTTAGGAGTGTAGTGAGAGGTGTTGCAATCTTTCCATAATTCTTAACAAACTTGCGATAATAACCTGTTAAGCCCAGAAATCCACGCAAGCTTTTGAGAGTCTTTGGGTGAGGCCAATCTTGCATAGCTTCAATCTTTTTAGGATCCACCCTAACACCGACCTTGTGAACCAGATGACCCAAGTACTCGACTTTTGAGGTGCCAAAAGCACATTTAGACTGTTTTAGGAAAAGTTGGTGCTGAGAGAGTAGATGGAGAACTCGATCCACATGAGAAAGATGGTCTATCCAGGTTTTTCTATAGATGAGGATATCATCAAAGAAAACTAAGACAAAATGACGGAGAAAAGGATGGAAGACATTATTCATGAGGCTTTGGAAGGTGGAGGGGGCATTACACAAGCCAAAGGGCATGACCCAAAATTCATAGTGGCCCTCATGAGTTCTAAAGGCAGTCTCAGGAATGTATTCCTCTTTCATATGTATCTGGTGGTAGCCAGAACGAAGATCAAGTTTAGTAAAGAACTGGGTGCCACTCAATTCATCCAAGAGGTCATCAATGACAGGAATGGGAAATTTGTCCTTAATGGTAAGTTTGTTGAGGGCACAAAAGTCAGGACACATTCTCCAAGAACCTTCTTTACTCGGGATCATGACCACAGGAGAAGAGTAGGGGCTCGTACTAGGGTGGATAACACATGCATTAAGGAGTTCCTAAACCATTTTCTCAATTTCATTTTTTTGGGAAAAGGGGTGACGATACGAATGGGTATTGGGAGGAAGGCTTCATGGTACAAGGGGAATGGAATGATCATGAACACCACGGGAAGGAGGGATTCCCTGGGGAGTGGAAAATACTACTTGATGTTTAGAAAGGATGGATTGGAGGTGTTGCGGCACCTAGGGTGTCTCTGTTGCTTGTATGGCATGGAATTGGGAAATAACGCCAAAATGACCTTTTTTGCGCATATTTTCCATGAGATGGGAACTAATGATCTCATGTGAACTGGCAGTGATGCCTTGGAACTTATATTTTTGGCCCTCTTGGTCGAATTGCATGGTTAATTTCTTAAAATCCATGAGAATGGGACCCAAATTCCTTAGCTAGTTTGCACCCAACACAATGTCACAACCACCCATGTCGATAGCAAATATATGATATTTCAGGTGGTAGTCACCAATTTGGAGATGCACATTTTCACAACGCTCTCCAAATTTCATGGAGACACCATTGGCAATCATGATTTGGAAATTATTGACTGCATGGATATAGCAATGAGTTTCTTGGGCAATGCGGTGATGAATAAAATTATGGGTGCTTCCACTATCAACTAGAATGATGACCTTCATATTCTTTATGTAACCGATTAGCTTGAGGGTTTGGGGAGAAAAGAAGCCAGTGAGACCATTTAGGGAAATGACCGGTTCTACTTCGGGAGGGTTTGATGGAGGGGTTATGTCAGTGGTTTCAGGTGACTCAGACACAAGGGGAGTTTCAACATCCTCTTCTGAAATATCCTCCGAGATGGCCATAAAAATCTTTTGTTCCTTACACTTGTGGCCCAGAAAATATTTGTCATCACAATTATAACAAAGGCATTTGAGTTGGCGTTCAACCATTTCAACCCTGGTTAATTTTTGGATCTTTAGTGGAGCAGAGGGAGTAGTGGGATTTATTGGTTTAGTGCGAGGGATAAAGGAGGGTTTCTGGTTTTTAGAAGATACAACCTGTTGTGCTTCTTTAGCTCTTTTAGTAGCCTCCACCCAACTTTGATGCCAAGCCATGAGGACATGGGCCCGAATCTCATCCTTGAGGCCACTGATAAAAAATTCTCAAAAAAAAACATCAGACATGCCCTCTGTCAGAAAATTTAGGTGCTCAAAAGAAGGAATAAAGTCTTCCACTGTTCTAGATTGTTTCAACTTTGTCAAACGACCTAAATGGTTGGTGTCAGTGTCAAAGAGTTCATAAATCTCTGCCACAAAGTGTGTCCAAGAAATATACCCTTGACGGGAAGTTTTTCTCCATTGCCACCATTGCCAATGTTCTTGATCTAGATGGAGAAAACCATACCAGAGTTTGACCAAGTCATCTGTAATGCCATATAAAGAGAAATAATGTTCCATTTGGGTTACCCAACCAGTGGGATCCGAGCCATCAAATTTGGTCACATCCACCCGAGGAAGGCGTAGGTCACGTTGAAAGTGATGGTGCTGAAAAATATGGGAATGAGAGGAAGTTTCAGATTTAGTATGTGGAGGTGGGTCAGATAAAGGGTTATCTGCAAGGATATGCAGCTTGGTGCAGATCATCGAAACAACAGATTCAAGATCGGTAGTCATGTCTTGTTTGATTTCCTCGATTGAGGACTGCATGGTTGTATTGATGGTGGAAACATTGGCACTGATTTGTTTCACTTCTTGTTGTGTCTCTGTGAAATTAGATTGCAAGGTATTGAAGCGAGATTCCAAGTCTTGGCTACGGGTATGGGCCATGATGAAGAGGGAACCAAAATGGGGCGGGGGGGAAAATTTTTTGTTGAAAAATGATATGTATGAATATGATAAGGGCTAAGAGATGAATCTAATGGAATTCCCAAATTCTTAACCAGGAAGAAATGTGTAGTGATTTGGCAACCCGAACACAGTTGTGCGACAATAGATATTGGGTCGAGTACTATTGTGGACCCCTTACATGTATATCTCTCTGATATACATGTGGGGTCCAACAGTAGTACTAGACCCAATATCTGAGGGCACTAACTAAGGAGGCTAGACCGTGCCCTTGGCCATACTACCCGACTACCCATGTACTAGAGAGTATCTTCCCGAGTGTTTTTCTTGGTGGCACTATAGCAGTCAAGCGACTGATCGGTTTATCTAAAGAGGGATTTAGGTAATCTAGGTCGATCCACACACAGGTGATGTCGGATGCACTACCACTCGAAGGGGTACCAACATGGGTTACAAGGGTGGCCAACAGATGTGCACTTAAGTACCACTTGTATTTCCTACGTGTATGAATCCCTCAACTGTGGGTTTATGCACGTAATGAAAAATCTCTATGGCTTAAAGATGTCGAAATACATCTCTACCCTGAAAAAAATTTAACCCACAATTTCTGCCAAGAAAAGTGCTCTGATACCACTTGTAATATTCCAAATATAAAAAGTATACATAACATAAATAAAATGCTAGAAATGGCAGATAAAAAACAATATAACCAGAACAACATCACAATAACACTGAAATGATATCAAAATAACACCAGAAAGAACACTTTGATTCTGAGAGAAATGTTCACGGGCCTCTTTGAGGGGGAAACCTCCAATCAAGCAGAGCTCTATTACAATAATATCCAAGCTAGGATTCTCATACCCTCGACTCCTATTTATACTAAATATGTCTATCAAAAGAAGAATCTAGAGGAAGATCCTTTTAGAAGCAGAAGCTTCTATTAGGTCTTCTTACAATCTACTTATTCTACTTTATTTCAAGGCCTTATTAATATTGACCTTTATTACATCCGAATATATTGTTCTACCTATGTGTGGGTTAGGTCCCTAATAGACATACATCCTGTCAAATGACAAGTTCATGGAGGAAGTTAGCTCTTGTATTCTCATTTTTCTATGTTATTAAGGGTGTACATGGGTTGTCTTGGACACAGTTGCATATGCACACAGGAAGATTGTTTTCTACCCATGGGAATACGTGGGTTGTCCTTAGATAGCCTACGTACACGTAGGGCCTCCTCGTTTTAGGAGGGCACCCCCCAAAAAAAACTAAAGCAAAAACATAAAGGAAGTATGGAAATGCAAGAGGGGTTGATTTGTACTTACTTGGTTTGAGCGGAAGTTCGTTTCATCCTCTGAAGCTCCTGGAATCAACTCTTTTAACAAAGGGGTCGTTTTAGCTTTTTTCTTAATTCTCAATTTGCAATGGTGAAAATGAGCTGTCATCTTCTATTTATAGAATTTTTTGGCCTTTTTTGCCACTTTTTAAACCCTTTTCTCATTTTTTCTGGCTTGAAAATCATTTAGCATGGTTCTTGAGTTTCTTATTGGATGTTACGATGAAATTCACTTTTGGTTTGGAAAACGTTTTGGGAGATGGGTCACTTTTAAAGGTCCTTTGGTAAAATTTGTTTGTCCAACTTTTTTCATTTAAGTTAGGATTCCACCTCCACTCGGCATCTCGTTGTCTTTTCCAGTTTTCCATAGGATCGATCCCACCAAACTGTGGTACAAAACCGTCATTGTTGTTTTAGAAGTATCGTGGTGAGGTGGTAGAGCCTACCTCTACATGGATGCCCTAGGTAGATCCTGGTTGCATATTGGCATCCTTGCCATCGTTAATGACTTTAGGCTCGGGAGTCCTTTTTAGTCTTACCATGATTACAAGATTGAGCCTTATAACATCTGATGTGTCATCACTCTTGGCCTCACCCTCGAGACTCCCAAAAAATGAGTCTTCTTTAATCCCTTTTCTGACTCGATAAACATGAAAATATTGTCGAGCGATCTTATTGCCCTTCACGCTCGCCAAATTAAAACTTGAAGGCACGTCTATCCGACGATATTTTACCCCTTTTTCGGTCCGGACGATCAATCGTACGAAAAAAGGTATACTCTAGGAACTTTGGTTTGCTAGAAGAGTATTCTCAGGTATAAGTTTAACCCTTTTTCGGGCCCGAGGGAAGAAATTTATGAAAAAGGAACCCCCCACAGAGTCCATAGTTAAGCTATTTTCAGACTCCCTAAAATTGAAAATATTGTTGAGTGACCATGTTCCTTCACACTCGTTAATTGGTCCAGAAGAACATACTATACAGAGTCCATAGTTAATCTCTTTTCAGACTCCTTAAAATTGAAAATATCTTCGAGTGACCTTGTTCCTTCACACTTGTTAAATTGGTCGAAAAGAAAACATCATACATAGTCCATAGTTAATCTCTTTTCAGAATCCTTAAAATTGAGAAGATTGCCAAGTGATATTGTCTGTGTCACACTCATTAAAATGGTTCTGAATAGACGTCTTTTCAGTGCTAGTTTACCCCTTTTTCGAATCGAATAGACTACCTTCGAAAATGCACCCCAATGGAGTCTTCTTTTACGTTTTTTTAGATTCTCTAAACGTGAAAAAAACACCAAGGTTACCTTCTCTGGGCTCATGAAAAACACATTGAAGGGGGTTTCATCGTGTCCTGCTAATTGCATTTGCATCCTTGCGTCTTTGGCCTAATGTCGGCTCCATGTTTCTCTCAACTGAACCTTTGAAGCATGCCTTATACACAAGCCTTGTAGCACTTTGCTTCTGCGACCTAACACCTTGATCCATGGAGGTATTTTCCCCGAGTGTCATTTTCCTGCACATGTCTCCTTGCTATGAGCATTAGTATGTTCCTTGCACTTGGAAATATTATTCTTGCGACACTCATTCCTCCTTTGTAACGTAGCATTATTTTATTATTTTTCAAGCTCTTTCAAAATATTGAAAAAGACAAAAAAAATCAAATATACCCCAAAAAGAGGACGAAAAATTTATTTTCTTTTTATGGTAGCACAATGAGTCGCCCTTGGACAAAGCACATCCTTTTGTTTGTTTGTCAATATTTGGGATTTAATATGACCTTAGGAAGCTGTTCTCACTACATAGAGTTGTGTCCTCCTCCATTTGGTTATCCTTCCAAACACATGGAGAGTTTGCGTTGCCTCATGCATCGTGAACTTATGTCAATGCCATGTTGCCCGAGTATGATCATCTTTCATGCTAATTTCCAAGGGAATTTTTACTTAGCCTGATTCGACCATTCCGCAGTTTGTCTCTTTCCCTCATGCCCGACCATCCCAAAAGTCCAATCAAGTCCTTGTTCGAAAATAATGAAGTTCTCTGCCTGATCACTGAGATCCTCTTGTTTGTTCCTGATGAGTCATCAAAGACCTCTGGGTAGTGAATTTGTACACTCACATTACACTCCTACCAGATTTTTGAAGATCTTGAAGTTGTTTCTCGAGATCTGAAGGCCTCATCTCCAACCATTAGGCGTCGTTTGCTTCTTGAGGATGGATACTATACATGTATATCTTTGATTTTGAGATGTAGATCCATTATGTATTGATCGCGGCTACACTTTATATAGTTATATTACATGGATATTCAGTGTATTTGATTGGAAACCATGATTTATTTCATCCCGAGCATGGGTATGCTTGCCTCGGTGAGACAATTGTTATTTTTGTAGATGGAACCTCCCGAACTCTGGTCCCGGGCTCACTCACTTCGTACGTTGGTGAAGATTTGCAATGTATTTCGTCCATCATATGATATTCTAACCTCACACATTAGGGGGCATCTATTATAACCCTAAATTGCACCATACATGCATACCTGGCATTTGGCCCTCTTACTTGTTATTTTTTCCAAGCCATCACTGAGCAACTCTTCTTAAAAACACTATTTTTGAAGATGTATGTGCCCTACACCACTACTGACCACATACACACATTTTATGCACCACTACATCTCACGTACGTATTCTAGCTTCACCATTACAACCTGCGTATACCCACAAATGTTTCAAAAATTAAAAAGTTGCAAGGAATTCATTGAAATTATGGGCTATTGGGTAGTTTCACAACTCATCCACCGCCTATAGCCCGTCACCCAACCAAATAACCATCCTTTTGTCATATAAAAGGAAGTGTTGGGGTCTCATTCCTAAGCCAAGCATAAGAACAATGAAACTCTTCCCGTTTCACATCCCCTCCTTGCCCCATAAAATTGCAGCTACCTTGTGATATTTGCATCAGAATTTCCCATTCTTGCCTTTTTCCTCCATCATAATCCTATGCCATTTCCTTAGAAGAAGTGTGAGAGGAGAAAGATACGTGGAAGCGCATTTGGATCTTAGTGAAGAGGATCTAAAACCAGGTTCGTGGAGAATTCGTCGACCTTTGTTGTAAGTAAACATTGTGATATCAATAAAAGGAATACTTTTTCTGTCCCGAAATATGATGTGTCAAATATCGATGTTTGATTTATTTTTTATGCTAACATCTAACCCATGATTTATATATTAGATGCATGTTTGTATTTTCTTGTTTATCTGTTTGTGAATGCAGGCCAACCTTGGGAGGAGGCTTATAGTCAGCGAAGCTAACAAACGTGAGAGGATTGACACCGAAAACAGAGTAAAAGGTAAAGTTACATGATCTTTTCACTTTGTATTTCATGCATGAATGTGGGGTATATTCAGGGTAGTTAGGAAAGTAGGATACTTTTAGACGGTTAGATATGCCTACATGTTGAACCCTAGTGTAGTCCATAAGGGGGTTTCCCCGCTATAGCAATGACTTAATCAAACATAACCCTAATCTCCAAAGTAATTAACAGTTGAGATTATATCTCAACTCACTTGAGATCAATGGCTAAGATTCATTTAATTCACTAATGCTAATAACTTTATCATTTCATTAAATTAAACTCACTTTAATTATAAAAACACTTTACTTTAATAGTTCCTTCAATTAAAGTAAATTACTAAGGTTGAATGATTTGGACGACTTACACACATCTAGACACTTAGACATATGTAAGTACATGTCTGATGCTACAAACATCAACAAATGGTACATAAGGTAATGAAGCCAAAACTCAGTTAGTCTAAAGAGAGATATTAGGAGATAATACAATAGTCACAATATCAACAAAAAGAGGGTAGGACTTGACTATGAACAAAGGCAAGAGTGTGACACTATAGTGGAAATATCAGAGGAAGACAAGTGGTTAAAGTGGAATATCTTTGTTGCCAAGTGTAAATATTGAGATAAGTGTTGTATATTTGTTATTGATTATAGTAGTATTAAAAACATGGTGCTAGTTGAAATGATACAAAAACTATTATTGGTTCAACAGAAGCATCACTAGCCTTATAAATTATTTTGTTTCCAAGGAGGTTATGAAGTTATTGCAACTAACCAATGCAAAGTATATTTTAACATTGGTGGGTAAAGAGATAAAATTTTATGTGATGTGATATCTATGGATGCATTTCACTAGTTGTTTGGTAGACTGTGGTAGTTTAATCGTTGTAGGATGCATGATGGTAAGAATATCACATATATCATCATGAAGTATGGAAGGAAACTCCAATTGTTACCCATGAATAATAAAGACTCAAGTGAGTTGTTTCTTATATCTGCAAAGAATTTTATAATTGTAGTGAAGGAAACATAGTGTTATGTGATAGTCTCAAAGGTGGTGGAATAAGAACAACACGACAAATGAGAGACCAACATGCAAGATAAAAAGATGCCCTTGAGGGGCGAAGATGTTGTTGGTTGCATTTATTGATATTGCAAAAGATTATTTGCTAGATGAACTTCCACTAGAAACAAAGATTGTGCATGAGATAGACCTGAATCTGGGAACAATGTTCTTGAATCAATCTATGCATTGGATGAATCTAATAGAGAGTGTGGAATTGAATGGACAATTTAAGGATAAGTTGTAGAGATATTTGATCGGGGAAAGAATGATTCCATGTGTAGTACCAACATTGTTAACACTAAATAAGGATGGTAGGTGGAGAATTTCCATTGACGATCACAGAATAAAATTATAGTGAAGCATAGATTCATGTTTCCTAAAATGTATGACTTGTCGGACAACTTGAGTGGAGAAATATATTTTGCCAAGATTAATTTCAAGAGTGGATATCACTAGATAAGGATCAAATAGGGATATGGGGGTAAGATAGCATTTGAGACAAATAATGGACTATATGATTGGATGGTCATGCCTTTTGGTATGACTATTATGGAAAGTATAATTATGATGATAATGAATAAAGTGTTGTTCATTAATTTGAACAAGTCAAAGTTCTCCAAATAAGAATGAATAATTGGCATTTGTGATCTCTTGGAAAGGATTGAGTATGGACCTTGAAAAGGTGAAATTTGTATTCGAGTTACCAATACCATGCAATGTATATGAGGTAAGGAGTTTCCATGAATTTTTTCTAAGAATATTATTAGTGGTTTTAGCGGGATTTGTGCACCCATGACAAAGTGTATGAAGGAGTAAATATTTTAGTGGAGAATGCAAGTGCAAAAGACTTTTTAGATGTTGAAGACCAAGAAAAAAGAGGCACTGATATTTCCATTGCTAGATTTTAATAAGGTATAATGAGTAGAGTGTGATGTGAGTGTAGAAAATATTGGAGCAATGTTGAGCTAGGAACATAGGCCGATATCATTTTTAGTGAGAGTTGAATGTGGTAAAGAATAATTACTCCACATGCAACTTGGAATTGTATGCAAGTGTGCAAGCATTGAAGCATTGGAAACATTACTTGTTGTTGAAGAATTTTTTGTTGTATATAAATCTTCAATCTCTAAAGGTTATTAATAGCTAAGTAAAGTTGAATTTGAGGGTAGAGTTCATACATAGTTCTACTTTTGTGTTAAAGCATAACTCAGGTAAAGAGAAGAAGATAGATATTGTATTGAGAAAGAGGACAAAGATATTCAAAACAATGAATAATTTGTTGGTTGCATTTGAATAGAATCTAGGAGTTGTATGTGCAGGATAATTATTTCATTCAAATTATGTATCATTGTAGAAATCCAATCTAGGAGAAGAATGGAAGGAATAATTGGATTATTCTCCAATGAGGTTATATGTTTAAGGGTATAACAATGTGTATTATTGAATGTTTATTGTATGGGAGTGTAATGAAGGAGGTGCATGGTTTTGGATTAGGAGAACACTTAGGGAGAGTTAAAACCCAAATCTTTCTTGAAGAAATATATTATTGGCCTAACTTGAGGAAGCAATTTGGAAGATATGTTTAGAGATGCAAATTTTTCATATGGTTCAGGGAGTGAGTATCATGTTTGTTTAACTAATTTTATATACCTAGGATACCATGGGAAGATATATCAATGGATTTTCCATAAGCTTGCCAAAGATACAGAGAGGACATGCCAGCTCAATGTTTATGGTGGTTGATTAGTTTTCCAAGATGGTGCATCTATTTCCTTGTAGAAATACCATTGATGCAACCTACTGTGCAAAGATATGTTTCAAGGAGATTGTGAGAATACATGGATTGTCAAAGACTTACCTTATACAAAGACATAATATTTCTTATTCATTTTTGAAGGACATTATGGAATAGATTGTGCACAAGTTTGCAATTAAGTTTATCATGCCATTTGCATATATATGGATAAACTGAATTTGTGAATAGGAGGTTGGGAAAACTTTAGAGATGCCATTTAGCAGGAAGTAGGCCAAAATAGTGGGATAATGTTTTGGCATGAAAAAGTTTTTTTTAATAGTATAGTGAATAGGTTGACATGATTAATACCTTTCTAAATTGTAGATGGATGTATTTAGGACATAGAAATAGTTGATTTTCTTGATGAGCTACAAATAAGTGATGAAGTAGAAAAAATTGTTGAATAAATGAGGAAGGTGCATGCACAAGCTTAGGAGAATATAAGAGAGAGTTGCATAATATATAAGGTGAACATGTACATGGGGAGGACATTTAAAACATTCTAAGAATGTGATCTCATGAGGTGATTTTACGCAAGGATTTTTATCCTAAGGGTTCTTTTAGCAATTGCGAGATAAAGAAGAAGTTTGATGATAGTGCATATGAAGAGGAGTTTCACAAATATTGAATATGAAGGATGTATATGATTTTGTAGGTTATGACTCTAATGAAGCTAAGGAAGTTGATGGTGTTAAGAAAAATTAGATGGAGAAGATGTCAAAGAAGAAGTAACTAGATATAGAGAAAGTATTCATGAAGTGAGGTGTGGAATAGAAGTGGAAAACTAAACTAGAAGTTGAGAGTAGGTGGATTCCATAGTATAAATATTTAAGACTTCCTAAAGGAAATATTGTGATGGAGAAAGAAAATGATGGCATCCACACAAAGGCACAAATCTCTTTTAGCAAGGGTATTTTGATGAATGTCACGTGGTAGATGTACAAATGGAAGATCATAGAGTGAACATGTAGAATGAGAGATATTGTTGTAATATAAGGGATTGCATAGTAAGTAGTTACCGGTAGTACAATCATATAGCCATAATATTCAAGCATACATACATAAAAGGAAGAAAAGTAGTGATGGACCAACCCAACTATCTAGTTGATTGAGCTTCACATTCAACTGACTCTTTATATTCGGTTGACTCTTTGGCCTAGTTGGCTAGCCGACTAGGCCCCTCCAACATCTCTCCCAACCTCAAAGACTTCTTCATCCCAAAGAAGAGGAAGCTTGAAGATTATATAAAATTGAAAAAAAATTGTTGACTCTTGAATCTGTTAGGACTGAAACGACAACCTCATAAGGATATATATCCCCCTGCACTTTTATAGAGGTGGCACTCCTTGTTGTTTGAAGATATTCTTGGGATTCTAGATTTTCAAAATAATATAGAACTATGAGAAAGTCCTCCGTGATATTCAAAGAAATATAAATATTGCAGTAAAATAAAATAAAATGTTTTATTTTTAAAGAGAGTTCATGAGAGATGACCAGGTACCTCACACATTACATATTAAAAAAGAATAACAAAATTTCCTCACATCCATCATAGTTAAAGTAAATATTTCTAATCACATAAAATAAAAGAAGATGGTTTTCACGCATAAGAGAAATTTAATAGATTAAACACATGTGGAGCTCAAATAAAGAAAATTATAGATCAATCTCAAATATTTTATACTCAAAACTCAGAGTTATAAAACACTATCAAAACTGGTCCCGAAATAGTTCTCTTGGGATTTCTGAAAAATAGAGAGTATGTTACAAAAGCTTTGAAATTTAAATGTGTTTGTACTTAGGACTGGGATTGGGGCTCCCAAGAATTAAGTTGTAGAAATAATATGGAGGGTGATGACAGAGTAGCAAGACCTGGAAAGAAGACAGGAAGGAGTTATCAAAATTCAGTTAAACCTTTCTAGTCAAAGAAGCGGAGTAACTGGATGAAAAATTGATAAAGAAAGTAAGATGTGATCAACATAAACTTACTATAATGGTCTCTCTCTTGTTCACTTGCTTGTTGTTGTCCTTTTATTTTCCTCATTGACGGTTATAGGAATTGTCTCAACTGCTGCTTCTTGGTCTTCTTTAGTTAATTTATCAATTTCCTTTTTAAACCAATATTCAATGTAGTTTTTCAATGGTGCAACATTTATTTCATGCCTGATTTTGATATTGAATAATTCGCCTTCCAAGTCTCTTAAGTCATGATAAATTTCATGTATTGCCTCTTCAATATCTTGATTTTTCACAGAATAATTAACCAGCCAATAATCTATCTCTTCTTCATTATATTCAATTATGACATAACATTTCTTAGCTGATAACCCCTTTAATATCTCATTTTTTTCATCAAATTGTTGCTTTGTCATAAACATTGAATTGAGAATTAACTTACGGTCTTGTACCTCATTAGTGCTTCCTTCCAGATCTATCTTTGTGAGTCTTTTCAACAATTCTTCTCTTTTTACTATGGCTTCGTTGCATGCTTGGAAAATATTATTCAAATTCTTTATCTTTTCTTTCCAACAAGAATTCAACTGTTTATTTCGACTTGGAGAAGGCAGATCCTCTTCTCTTCTTTTCAATTATGTCATGTTTGAGAATTTTATTCCAAATGGAAAGACAACATCAGCATAGAAACCTTCTTCATTCTTTAAACCAACTTGCATACACTCATGAAAAGAATTTTCCTTTAAGTCGAAAGAAACAATATTTTTTGATACCTCCCAAGCTTATGTTATCAATGACATTCTCTTTTTAATGGTTTCTCTACATAAATTCAAACTGTTGTGAGTAAAATATAAGATCCTTTTAACTTAACAACGGGTGTAGTTGGTTTAACCATTGACAAAGGACTTGCCACGATTGGAAGAGGAATTAAGGAGTTTTCCAATTCTCTAATCCTTTCTTTTAACTTAACATTTTCAGCTTCCAAACCATCAATAGAATCATCAAGGGCATCCTAGGTTGCCCTGTGGATTTCAGAAATTTGCGACGGTTGCAAGTCCTTTAGGTCGACCTCTGAGCCGAACTTTCCCTTTTTATTCTTCTGGTCACTTCTTTCTACAATCAAGTTTCTAGACTCTTTATCAAAAACAACACTTTGAAAAGTGAAGGATTCTTCTTCACTAAAGGTCTCATTTCCAATGAATTCCAATAAAGAATTTTGTTGAGCCATATTTTATGGTTGTTCCATTGTGGGAAATATTTTCTCAATATCTACTTCTAGATCTATGTCCTTCAGAGAAAAGATTTGGATGCCATTTTCTATAAGATTATCCTCTTCCCCTTGCACTAAATTCTTCATTTTCTTTCTCACAGGGAGCTTATGTGAACTCTCAATTTTCCCATGGGGAGGATTCTTCTCTCCCCCTCCACTTGAACTATTGTTGACAACCATTTTAACTGGGTGGGTTGTTGGAGAAATGCTCCGGGATGTGGTATTCTTGGGAGTAACAACTGGATATTGAGCAATTCTTTCACTAGGACCTTTTATCTTTTGCTTATAAAAATTATTACTACTGATTAATGTTTCTAGGTCACCAACATCTTGTACATGAGTAATTTGGTTGTTACCTTCTTCTTCTTCATCCAAGATAGTCTGGATCAAAGAGTTATTGAATCCCACCGAAAGAATATGTCCTACAAATATTTTGTTCCGATCAAAGCCTTTTATCTTTTCAGCATACTTTAAATTCACATTGTTGAAATGTTTTGCAAACTTGTCAATTTTATTTATATTTCTAAACATGAAATCTCCAATCTTCCATGGCAAGGGAATAAATTGTTTTTTTCCTTTTTTCATGGAAAAAATGTAGCAAGAAGTTATATTTCTTTGCCACCTTTGTAATAAATAGTTTGTTAGATACATGATACGGGAGAAAAGAAGGATTTTCTTTCAAGCTGAATATCCATATGACATTCTGATTCTCCATTTGTTCTATTGTTCCTTTTTTTCTAAGAATCTATTAGCTTGGCCAGATATCCTTGAAGTATTTTCACCCAACAACATCCTTTTGAATACTGAAACAAAATCATTATAAATTTCATAGAAATACAAAGGGGTCTTATGTCTCCATAGTGCATGCTACCAAAAGGTAACTAGATCTATTTCACAATTCACCCTCTTACTTATGGTTAAGTTTGGGAATTGACAACAATACACAATGGAAAATATCAGATAAGAAGTCATAAATAACTTTTTGTCCTTATTATAGTGTGATAACTAGGACGAGATTCGATAGAAATCGGTTTTCTCTAGTCAAAGATGGCATGTTCTTGCACTGTAAAATACAAAATATATAAAATCATGTGAGATATAGAAGCAATGATTTCCTCACCTGTCAACATGGTAATCAACCATGCAATTTCTTAATAGGGGTTTTTAAAAGACTCAATCTGGATTCTGGTTATGTCTTCTGGGATAGATGCAGGATTCTCCAAATATTCAGGTAGGAGGTCAAGCCCATTGTTATGTTTCTTCAAAAAATCGTTGCAGTCTTATCCTTTGAAAGTAAGCATCGAATCTGGCAACTTCAACATATTGCGAAAAACTTGTGGTGAAAGGGAAATTAGAGAATGATCTTGTAGTTGTATAATTCTTTGACTTGGGATGTACTTGTCCACACACCATGCAACAAGTTCTTTACAATCAAAAACCTCAGGAACATACCTAGAATGAGCTATTCCAAATGCCCAAATTACATCTTTCTTTGCAAGAGGAGAGGAATAATATGAATATGTCTTTGACCAGAGGAAGTTCTAGTCTTCATGACCAAAGATATTTAAAGTATCACCACAAATTTTTTGTCTAGTTGATGTTGCCATAGGTTGACGGGAGTATTTCTTTAGCTGGATAATAACCTCAAATAAATATTTTCGGAGAGATGATGATAATTTAATCCCTTGGCAAATGGATATTTAATGCAATTTAATGAGTAATTCCTTGAGCCTTTCTCCATTAATGATTATCTTTTTGGATATTGCACAACGGTTGTTAGAATTAAACAACACTTAATGAATATTGGGAAAAGAAAGAGATAGGTGGGGATGGATGAGAGCGATTTTGAATATGGATCTTTTCATGAACATTCCAACCCAAGAAACTGTGAACCCGCGGTTATGGACGATCAAAAAAATGTTAAGTGTAGAAAGGTGGTCAGTCGAAATTGCATGCAGAAGGAATAAAATACTTTGGGGCTCGATACCCTCGAAAAATATGATGGTCAAAATGTAGATCACAGAACTTTGTGTGCAAAGTGAAGATCACAGAACTTGGAGGATGAGCGCTTGAACCAGTGAAACCGCAAAATTGAAAAAATGGCTAAGTGGAGCAGCAAACTTATGACATGGGAAAGTGGATGGAGATGAAGGTCCACCAACCTGTCGATCACTAAAATATGACTAAGTATGGTAACTATAAAGGGAGAGAAGAAAGGATAAAAGAAAGAGGGAAAAAAGGGGAGGTGTAGAAGAGGGAAAAGAAATGGAAAAAAGAAGTTGGGAAGATAGAACAAGGAAGGAGAACTCGGAAATAGGAAATGATCTCAACAATTGGCTCCAATTGTGGGATGATAACTGCTTGTGGGTTGTCAAGAATCCATAATATTCATGACCAGGTGCTTCCATCCACTGGGCTATGGAGTCAAAAGGTAAGGATATACAAACTAGGTAAAATAAAAAATTATGTACAAGGAAATGAGAAAATTCCAAGCGAAGAAACCTTTCAAATGTTTCCCATTAACATGCAACATTAACATTTTACCCTTCATATCTTTGAGCATATAAGAGTTAAAACCCAAGATATTTTCAATGTTATATGGTCCAACCCAAAGTGCTTAGAATTTTGTGTGCATCAATGGTTTCTCCTTATCTTTTCAAAATATATTTACGGTTGCATTATGATCAAAATATATTCTGATAATTTGTTGTCTCTTTGAATTTATTTCAATTCTTTACTTCGTTCTTCCTCCAATTACAATAACTGGTTCACTCTCTTTTGCATAGGTAAACTCTCTTTTGTATCCTCTATATTAACTACAAAATTCAAGGCATTAGCTCGAGGATAATTGGCATTTTTGCTTATTTTCCATAAACCAATGTGTATGAAGACATCCCAGTGATGTCTTTCATAGTCATTCTACTCGCCCACAAAGCATCAGTCAACTTCAAATGCCAATTTATTTGGTTCTTATCAATAGTTTTCTTCAATATATGAATGAGTGTCTTATTAGTGGATTCTGCAAGACCATTCCATTGTGGATAATAATTTGATGGCTTCCCCATAATAATCCCATATTCTCCACAAAATTCTGTAAATTTTGAGCCAATGAAAATTGAGCCATTATCAATGATGAATTTTTATGGGACACTGAACCTTGACAAAATATTATCTTTGAGAAACTTAATCAACTCTTCAAAATCAACCCTTTTTAATGCCACCGCTTCTGGCCACTTTGTAAAATAATCTGTAGTGGTGAGGATATATGTATGTCCTTTTCTTTAATTTGGATTTATTGGTCCAACGACATCAAGTCCCCATTGGAAAAATGGTTTTTCTACAGATATAGGTTGTAATGGCATTGCATATTTTTTCATTTTCCCCAAAAATTGTTGACAAGATACGCATTTCCTTATGGTAGTATCTGAGTCTTTAAAAACTGATGGCCAATAAAACCTAGTTCTTATTATCTTTTGGGCGATGGTGGTAGGCCAAAAATATCCACCATATATTCCTTCATGGAATTCTTTCATCAATTTTTGAGCTTTCCTTTCATCAACACATCTCAATAATATACCTTCATAGTTCCTCCTAAACAATATATCAACAATCAACACATATTGACTCAACTTCATCTTCAATTTTCTTCGCTCTTTAGGGTTCATGGAGACTGGAAATTGTCCAAACCTCAAGTAGAATACAATATCTCTGTACCACTCTAAATCTGTCATGGGTTCTCCTACTGAGATTGAAATCACTCCATCCAAAGAATCACTATTTTCAATGAGCTGACATAAACCCTGTCCTTTAACTTCCTTTAAAGGTTTAATTTAAATATTGTATTCTTGAATCTTCACCATGCAGTTTGCCCATTTTCCTTCTCTCAATTGTTGATTTAAAATAATCTTCACAGGAGAAGATGGAACATATGCAATGATATGAGAATTTAGTATGTAAGTCTGAAAGTGTGCCACCGCTTTCACAAGAGATATGGCTTGTTTCTCCAATTCTGAATATCTCAATTCATAATCATGAAGAGTCTTCTTCATGAAGCTAATTGGCAATTCTTAACCCTTGGTATTCCTCTGAGTAAGAATAGATGCAACAATTGTTTCTATAACAAACAAATAAATGATGAAGTCTCTTTGAAAATATGGGCTAATGAGGACTGGAGCAGTTTTTATTGCCTTTTTTATATTATTAAAAGATTATTGTGTATTTGTGGTCCATTAATTCCTTTGGTCCTTTTTCAACAATAAATTGATCGGCTTCACAATACTCTCATAGTCAGGGACAAATCTTTGTACAAAGTTGAGCTTGCCAAATAATGATTGAACTCCCTTCTTAGATGATGGGGGGTTGAGTTCATTTATAGCTTTAACTCTTTATGGATCTATATAGATTCCTTCCTTGCACAAAATATGACCCAATAGTTTTCCTTGAGTTAAAACAAATAAACATTTCTTTGGATTTAAGAAAGCACCATATAACCTACACCTATCAAAAACTTTCCTCGGGTGATGAATGTGATCGCTCCTTGTTTTTGAGTCTATTGTTAAGTCATCTTGATAATACACCATGAATTTTCCTATCAACCCCTCAAAAACATGATCCATAACCCTCTGAAATGTAGCTCCTGCATTTTCTAAACCAAAGGGCATTCGAGCATATGCATATGTATCCCAAGGTGTTATGAAAGTTATCTTTGCTCTATCTTCTTCAACAACCATGACTTGATTATACCAAGAAAAACCATCTAACATGGGCATGTAGACTGATCTCGTGACTTGTTGGAGAAGAAACTCCATGTTAGGAAAAGGATAACTATCCTTTACGCTTGATTTGTTAAGATCCTTGAAATATACACACATCCGGATCTCCCTAGTATTTTTTCTTACTATCACATGGTTTGAAATCCAATAAGAATGTCTAATGGGTTATATTATTACAACCTTCTTTATTTTCCCCAATTCAACCTTTACCAATGGTTTTAATTCGAGGTTCATTATCCTTATCTTCTGCTTGACAAGCTTTTCCCCTTCTCTCAAGGGAATAATATGTTGAAATATTGTTTTTTCATATGCCTTCAAATCATCATAACTCCATGTGAACACATCAAGATATTCTTTAAATAATGCGACATAATGATCAACTTCGTCAATTGTGCAATCAACTCCCAAATTGACGTATTTTTGGGAACTATCAGTTCCAATATTAATTTTTCTTATTTCTTGGACCTTTGGGAGTGATGCTTCTTCTAGGAGGTTTTTAGCATGATCGTCTCTTGTAAAAAGAGACTCAGATTGAATACAATTAATCGGGACAACAATTATGTGATTTTCCTCCTCTTCATCGTCATTCATAAAAAATAATTCCAATTCTTCATCATTCTCAAATACTTGTAAATACTCATGATTATCAGGTACATAAGGTCAAAATATTATTTTTACTTGAAAATATGTTTTTCTCTGAACATCATCCAAGTTTGATAGTGAGGCCTCCAAAGCTAATGAATCTACCTTCTGATTTTTGTCCCTTGGGACGAAAGAAATGTTGAAATGGTTGAAGGCTTCCATCAATTCATTAACTCTTTTGGAATATAACTTGAGTCTTTCTTTTTTAATATTATACCTCTGGGTAACTTGATTTATTACCAAATTGAAGTCACCTATCACAATTAGATGTTCTATCTTCATTTCTTGTGTGAGAATCATTCCCTGAATCAAAGTTTTGCATTCTACCTCATTATTGGTACATGAAAATTCAAGTTTGATAGCATGTGGATGTACAATCTTTCCTGGGTTTACAAGGACAATTCCAACTTCACTCCCAGAACTTGAGAAAGCTCCATCAAATAAAATCCACCAATAACATTCAAACTGATGCTTTTGATTCTCCATATCTTGAATTTTCTCTATGTCTAGGATAGCATAGTTTCTGATCCCAACGTCTATATAATCTTTCTTTAGTTCATTATCCTTATTTTTGAAAGAAAAGGGTATTATGGGTTCATGAGGAACCTTAATCATAGCTCCTTATTTATCTAGAAGCATCATGTAGCTTCCATCGTTCATTATGTATCCCCCGATCATAGACGACCAATATCTTCCTAAAACAACTCCATGTGCAGGAGGAAGGTCTACCACAACAATATTGAAAACTATAATAATATGGGGAGTCATCGTGATCCAAGCATACAAATATTTGATTTTTCCATAAGTTGGCACTTGTCTAGAATCAATTGCATATATACTCACCAGTCTCATAATATTTGGTGCAGATCATGCCCAATTCCTCCATGACCGCCAGTGGAATAATATTATTGGTCGTGCCAATGTCAACTAAACAATTATGGAGTGAAACATCATGATTTTCAATTGAAATATAAAAAGGTGGATTTTACCTCTTAACTTGATAGTTGATGTGTTATGGCTTTGTTTCAGACTTATAACAACATCCTCCACTCTTCCATATGGATCATCCAACAATCTCAAAATATTTTCCCTTTGTTGAGGGATCTTTACCACTTATGTAAAAGGAAGAGTTATCCTTAAAGATTTATCCTTAGCTTACTCAAGTCCTTTACAACATTGTATTTCATCTGGGTAGGGTTTGATATCAGGTGTTGCTTCTTGCTTCCAACGCTATTTGTCACATTTTCATTTTCCTTTTTCTCATTCACCTTTTCTTTGTCTTTTTCCTTTTCCTTTTCAGAATCATTTTTATTCTTGGATTTATTTACAAATGATCGTGTCTCAGAAACATTATATTGCGAGTCAAGGTAATTGTCACCTTCTTCAAATATATACATGGACATATCACATCCATCCATCTATACAGTTTTAGAATTTTCATCAGGTAAATAATTGTTCCTTTGATTGACCATTTTCTCATCATATACATCATCCAGAACAACTACATTTGGGATTGATTGTCTGGGAACCCTTTGTCTTTGCGGATTATCAGTGTTTTCAAACCTCACTTTTTGTTTCTTGTGGAGGGTTCCTTCTTTGGTCTTGGACCGACATTCTTGCGGATTTGCTACATAATTATCCCCCCTTCTTAATATGGTTATCACATTTTGCATTTACCTGATGGTTCTATTCATTTTTTCAATTTCAATTCTTTGCTTAGTTTCTTGTGCCACAACAGGGTCTACCTTCACATATGGTATGTTTCTATTAAAAAATCATCCTCCAATTGTTTGATTTTGGATCGGTCACGACTTCTTCTCTTCATTCTTTCTTGAGCTAGAGGCTCCTTGATCATCAATATTTAGGCCTCCCAGTTGCCTCTGTACTTTTCCCAAGATAATATCGGGGTCAACACCCATCTCAATCGCAATTTATTCCATCTCAGTGGCCTTAATCATTTCTTCCTCTAAGGTATCCATCTAGGATGTTCTGATAACATATTTTACATTTGGGGGCATCACATTCTTATAACAACCAAGTATCACTGGGTCATTAGGTATTTTGTCTTTTGGAATCTTACTCAAGGTTTTATTGAACTTGAGATTAAAATCTCGTATTCTCTCATTCTTTCTCAAACCAATCTAGGTGAAATTAGTGATAAGGGTATTATATGCAACTGGAGGATCGAACATAGTCAAGAACATAGCTTCGAGTTCATTAAATGAGCCAATTGACCTAGTGGGTAATGTCTTATACCATTCATAGGCTCATCCTGATAAGGTTTGAAGAAATAACCTTACCATCACATTGTCATATTCAACACGATGAAAATCACAAACATCAAGAAATAAATTATGGTGTCTTTTGGCATCAATTGTTCCATCTCTGGAAAATTATTTCAAGGTACCCTTAGGGAGAACAAGGAGATCATGTTGCTCACCTCGATATTTAAGGGGGAATCTCTTATTCTTATTTAGTTTCAAAATATTAGGTCTTCTTGATTTCTTCCACCACATCCTCCACATCCTTGTATTTCTTCATGAGGTTCTCTTCGTGGTTCTTCTCGTGGTTGTTTGTTTCTTCCTACCATGTCTGGAGATATTTCAGGAATATATTTTCCACTTCTTAGAATACAGAGTTGCTTGCTTTTACTTTTGGTAATGGGTCCCTTGTATTCGTCCAACTTCAATCACGACCTTGTTCTTATGTTTCTCAAGATAGTCTTTTATTTATTCGGTCTTGTTTCTCATCTCTCCTCTATATATGGAGGATTTCTATTTCTTCTTCTTGGACCAATGTTTGCCAATATCTTTCCAATTCTTCCATGGTCTTGGTTTTCATTATTACTAGATTATATAGCTGATGTAAGAAGCTTCGTTGATTATTTACTCCAATTTTCAAGTGGGGTTGATCAACCTAGGGAAAAGACATGTATCTTTCAAAAATGCTAAACCAGATTTCAAATTTTTAGTCGTTTCCCAGTATGGTCTCCAAAAATGTTGATGCTTGAATCTATTATGACCGAAACAACAACCTCACAAGGATATATATATCCACCTACATTTTTATAAAGGTGGTACTCCTCTCCATTTCAAGATATTCTTGGGATTCTATAATTTCAAAATAATATAGGACTATGAGAAATTTCGTCGTGATATTCAAAGAAATATAAAGATTGTAGAAAAATATAAAAAAATGTTTTATTTTTAAGGAGAGTTTCTGAGACATGACTAGGAACCTCACACATCACATATTAAAAAATAATAACAAAATTTCCTCACATCCACCATAGTTAAACTAAATATTTATGATCACATAAAATAAATGAAGATGCTTTGCACGCATAAGAAAATTTTAACATATTAAACACATGTGGATCTCAAATAAACGAAATGATATATCAATCTCAAGTATTTTATACTCAAAAATCAGATTTATAAAACACCATCAAAAGTGATCCTGAAACAGTTCTCTTGGGATTTCTGAAAAATATAAAGTCTGTTACAAAAGATTTGAAATTTACATGTGTTTGTCCTTAGGACTGGGATTGGGTCTCCTGCAGACCATAAAGGAAATATAAACAAGAAGTAAGTTGTGAAAAGAAGATGGAGGGAGATGACATAGTAGCAAGACCTGGAAAGAAGACATGAAGGAGTTATCATATTTCAGTTAAACCTTTCTAGTCAAAGAAAAAGAGTAACTGGATGAAAAATTGATAAAGAAAGCAAGATGTGATCAACATAAAATTATTATGATGATCTCTCTCTCGTTCACTTGCTTGTTGATTTCCTTTTATTTTCCTCATTGACGGTTATAGGAACCGTCTCAATTGCTGCTTCTTGGTCTTCTTTAGTTAATTTATAAATTTCCTTTTTAAACCAATCTTCCATGTAGTTTTTCATTGGTGCAACATTTATTTCATTCTTGATTTTGATATTGAATAATTCGCCTTCCAAGTCTCTTAAGTCATGATAAATTTCATGTATTGCATCTTCAATATCTTGATTTTTCACAAAATAATCAACCAATCAATTATCTATCTCTTCTTCATTATATTCAATTATGCCATAAAATTTTTTAGCTCATAACCCCTTTAATATATCAAATTGTTCATCAAATTGGTTCTTTGTCATAAAAATTGAATTGAGAATTAACTTAGCTCATCAGTGATTCCTTCCAGATCTATCTCTATGAATCTTTTGAACAATTCTTTTATTTTTACTATGACTTCACTGCATGCTTAGACAATGTTATTCAAATTCTTGATCTTTTCTTTCCAACAAACATTCAACTGTTTAATTCATCTTGGAGAAGGCATATCCTCTTCTCTTCTTTTCAATTCTATCATGTTTGAGACTTTTATTCCAAATGGAAAGACAACATCAGTGTAGAAACCTTCTTCATTCTTTAAATCAACTTGCAAATACTCATGAAAATCATGTGCCCTTGAGCTAAAAGTAACAATAATTTTTGATACCTCCCATGCTTATGTTAGTAGTGACATTCTCTTTTTAATGTTTTTCTCTACATAACTTCAGACTGTTGTGAGTAAACTAGAAGATCCTTTTAACTTAACAATGGGTGTAGTTGGTTTAACCATTGACAAAGGACTTGCCAGGATTGGAAGAGGCATTAAGGCATTTTCCAATTCTCCGATCCTTTCATTTAACTTAGCATTTTCAACTTCCAAACCATCAATAGAATCGTCAAGAGTATCCCCAACTGTCGTGCGGATTTTGTAAATTTGGGACGATCACATGTCCTTCAGGTCGACCTCTAAGCGAGACTTTCTCTTTTTATTCTTATGGTCACTTCTTTCTACAATCATCATTTTAGACTCTTTATAAAAAACAAAACTTTGAAAAGTGAAGGATTCTTCTTCACTAAAGGTCTCATTTCCAACGAATTCCAACAAATAAATTTTTTGAGCCATATTTTCTGGTTGTTCCATTGTGGTAAATATTTTATCAATATCTACTTCTAGATCCATGTCCTCCAGAGAAAATATTTGGATGTCATTTTCTATAAGATTATCCTCTTCCTCTTGCACTAAATTCTTCCTTTTCTTTCTCACATAAAGATTATGTGAACTCTCAATTTTCCCAGGGGGACGATTCTTCTCTCCCCCTCCACTTGAACTACTGTTGACAACCTTTTTAACTGGGTGGGCCATTGGAGCATTTCTCCGGGATGTGGTATTCTTGGGAGTAACCACTGAAGATTGAGCGCTTCTTTCACTAGGACCTTTTCCCTTTTACTTATAAAAATCATTACTACTGAGTAATGTTTCTAGGTCACCAACATTGTGTACAAGAGTACTTTGGTTGTTACCTTCTTCTTCTTTGTTAAAGATAGTCTGGATGAAAGAGTTATTGAATCCCACCGAAAGCATACGTCCTACAAATATTTTGTTCAGATCAAATCCTTTTATATTTTCAACATACTTTAAATTCACATTGTTGAAATGATTTGTAAACTTGTCAATTTTATTTATATTTCTGAACATGAAATCTCTAATCTTCCATGGCAATGGAATAAATTGATTTTTCCTTTTTTTCATGGAAAAAATGTATCCAGAAGTTATATTGCCTTGCCACCTTTGTAATAAATAGTTTGTCAGATATATCATATGGGAGAAAAGGATTTTCTTTCAAGCAGAATATCCTTATGACACTGTGATTCTCCATTTGTTCTATTGTTCATTTTTTTCTAAGAATCTTTTAGCTTGGTCAGATATCCTTGAAGTATTTTCATCCAACAACAGCCTTTTGAAGACTGAAACAAAATCATTATAAACTTCATAGAAATATAGAGGGGTCTTATGTCTCCATAGTTCCTAATACCAAAAGTTAACTGGATCCATTTCACAATTCACCCTCTTACTTATGGTCAAGTTTGGGAATTGACAATAATACACAATGGAAAATTTTAGATAAGAACCCATAAAGTTTTTTTTTTCCTTTTTATAGTGTGATACCTGGGACGAGATTTTGATAGAAATAATTTTTCTCCAGTCAAAGATGGCATGTTCGTGCACTGTAAAATACAGAATATATAAAATCATGCGAGAGATAGAAGCAATGATTTCCTGACCTGTCAACCTAGTAAACAACCATGCAATTTCTTGATAGGGGTTTTTAAAAGACTCAACCTAGATTATGGTTATGTCTTTTGGGATAGATGCAAGATTCTCCAAATATTTAGGTAGGAGTTCAAGCCAATTGTTATGTTTCTTCAAAAAATCTATGCAATCTTCTCCTTTGAAAGTAAGCATCGGCTTTGGCAGCTTCAACATATTGCGAAAAACTTGCTGTGAAAGGGAAATCAGAGAATGATCTTGGAGTTGTATAATTATTTGAATTGGCACATACTTGTCCACACACCATGCAACAAGTTATTTACAATAAAAAATCTCAGGAACACACCCAGCACGAGCGATTTCAGATGCCCAAATTACGTATTTTTGTGTAGGAGGAGAGGAATAATATGAATATGCTCTTGACCACTGGAAGTTCTAGTCTTCACGAAAAAATATATTTAAAGTATCACCAAAAAACTATTGTTTAGCATATGCTTCCATAGGTTGATGGGAGTATTTCTTCAGCTGGATAATAATCTCAAATAAATCTTTTCAGAGAGATGATGATAATTTAATCCCTTGGCAAATGGATATTTAATGCAATTTAATGAGTAATTCCTCGAGCCTTTCTCCATTAATGATGATCTTTTTGGAGCCTACACAACAGTCGTTAGCACTAAAAAACACTTAATGCATATTGGGAAAAGCAAGAGAATGGTGGGGACAGACGAGAGCGAGTTTGAATATGGAGATTTTCATGAACCCGCGAACCCATGGTTATGGACGATAAAAAATATGTTAAGTGTAGAAAGGTGGTCGGTAGGACTTTCATGTAGAAGGAATAAAATACTTTGGGGCTTGGCACGCACGAAAAATCTGATAGTCAAAATGTAGATCACAGAACTTAGGGTGCAAAGTGAAGATCATAGAACTTGGAGGATGAGGGATTGAACCCACGAACCCACGAAATTGAAAAAATGGCTAAGTGTAGCAGCAAACTTATGACATGGGAAAGTGGATGGAGATGAACATCTGCCAACCGTGAACCCGTCGATCACTGAAATATGATTAAGTATGGTAACTAGAAAGGGAGATAAGAAAGGATAAAAGAAAGAGGGAAACAAAGGGAGGTGTAGAAGAGGGAAAATAAATGGAAAAAAGAAGTTGGGAGGATAGAACAGGGAAGGAAAACCCGAAAACAGAAAATGTTCTCAACTAAAATACAATCATGTTTTTTCCTTTTGGATGTTGGTGGTCAGGGTTGAGTTTGCTAGCATGACTAGCTAACTAGTTAATGCTCTAGGGCTAAAAAATTTAAATCTTGATTGTGGAGGTGATGTTGGTAGTGCCTACCATGAGGGGGGATATTTGGTGACTTTTTCATAAGTGTTGTAAATATGAGGAGCTATTTTATTTAGTTGACCTTCAAAATCTCACAAATCTTCCAATGCTAATTCTATTGTAGTGGACATATTTTTCATCTCAACAAGGTAGTCTAGATTCTTATATATGGAGGCATATTGTATTGAGGCTAGGTCAAGATTATACCTCTTATGTATCTATTTAACTTGTCAATGCCTTTCCCAAATATGCTTTGAAGCTGAGGTGGCCTCCAACTACACATTTCTTCCCTCCTAGAACCACTCATGCTCCAATGCTTGTAACTCTACTTCAATTTTTCAGTATTCCTAAAGCTATGTTGCTAAATCATCCCAGCTCCACTCATCTATTTCCAATCCTCACCTATTGTGAAGTTCCAAAATAAGTGCCTTACTGACTTTGAGTCTATTGTAGACATTGATAAAATAGGTTGGCCAATTTGTGAGGATAGTGTTCATGATTAGAGCATGAGCACCAGTTTCTGCTTGGTAAGCCTTCTCTTCCTCAAATTTCTGATGCTCCTTATTTAGAATTGACCTAATATTGTTGGTTTTCAATATCTCATTTTCTGCAAGAATTTGTTGGTGGCAGTCAATTAGATCGCTAACAAGGATTTGGATGTAGTCAAGGGATTTTGTTGGTAGATCAACCAAGCTAATCCATAATGTATCTTATGTTTTCCATTTACATGCATGCCATGTATGCTCCTCCTTGAGTCAGAAATTCCTTAGTTTCCTTGAAGAACCGCTCCATCTCTTGAATCCTTCATTACTCACTTCTCTGTACCAATCTTGGATCTTTGTATCAGAAAAGTCCTTTGGAACAAAATCCATTTTGGATTTACCCTCCTGGTCTCCCTCCAACCGAAAAGAAATGAAAACCTTTGGTGTTTTTTCTTTCTTGTTCCCTGCCTTTGTTTTCTCTTTCTTTTTTTGTGTTTTGGGAAATGGTCCCATGGTCAAAGGTGTTGTTTTTGGTTGTTGTGGAGTTGCTTATTGTTGTTAATATATTGGTTGGTCCTGCTGGGTCAACCTTGTAGCTGAATTTATTTCATGTTACTATTGGGACGAATACTATGAAAATTGTTGTTCTTCCAACTATCATTGTTCTTGTTGCTTGGTCCACTGTTGTTGTTCCTATTGCTTGTATGACTACTATTTTTCCTATTTCTACTCTCATTCGGTACCAATCATTGTAGTTTTTGTTGTTGGGCTTGCACTTCTTGTCTTATCATATTCCCCTTCTAAGGTGAGGGGTCCTTAGTCAGGTCAACCATTGATTGCATTTTTGTTGGTCGAGTAGAGCCAAGGAGTTTGATATTGATGTGTGTTGCTTTATTCCTCTTGTTTTCTCTCTCTCTTATTGTTGCTTCTACTAATTGATGTGATCAAATTTTCTCCAAGTCGATCTACAACTACTTCTTGACTGTGATTTTGCTTTTTTTCATGTTTATAATTATTTATTCATCTCTATCAATGAATTCTACATACTCGGGTTCAACACTTGATTGTATTACTTACTTTGTTTTCTTTGCTTTCTCCCTATTGATCTTCCCCTTCTTGTTATCTTCCGTTATGAGGACCTACTTGGAAAAATTCTCTAGCTTCTTGTTCAACTGGGGCTCCATGAAATCAATTTGGTTGACACCTTGGAAAAGTGCATCCAAGTCATCTTCAGTCAACTAGTTGTCCGAGTCAACTTCCTCCTGCCTTGTTGGTTTTTTGGTATTTCAACCAATTGTCTTCTTTTATAGGGACTTTGTGGTTCACCCCACCTACACCAAAAAGGAATTGTATATTCATCTTCTTATTGTTCTAACTCAATCTCATCATTTTGCAAAGGCATGACTATCTAGGAGCTAGTATGCTTGGCCATTGGTGGGCCTACTGTGACTATATTTTATTATCTTAATAATTCATTAAAAATATCCTTGATTGTGGGATAATATTCAAGCTCCCTTGGCTCCCCACCTACTCCTCGTGCATAACAAAAATGGGTGAATTCCAACCCTAGATAAACATGCACCAACATAGATAAATATTTTCTTATATTTTGGGGAACCCTCCACCTATGACAGGTGGATTTTAGGGATTTCAAAAAATCCTAAAAAATGTATTGGGATTCAATCCCTCAGTATTCCCCTTCTATCATACATAAAAGGACTCGAATTTCCACATATTCAATGTGCTAGCTAGGTTGAAAGTTGATTCACCAATTGGACTCACTTGCAACATGTCAACCCAAATCAACAACGATGGGTATTGGATTGCCTTTTTTTCTTCTTGATACTCCTCACAATTTGTTCTAAGGATGTCAGGCGTATGTTCTACCCAGTAGAATAATTTACAACTATTGATAGCCTTCAACATGTGTAGTTTCACATATAAGGCTTGACCAGAACTGATTGAGCATAATCACAGATTAATATGCATGTCCATTTGACATGTGCTTCCAACACCCAACTAATTACTATCCCCTTGGAGTGTTTTTCATTATTTCCTCCAGTGAAATTTTCAATCCAGGTCGATGAGTCATTTCTCTTTGGTACAACTTCTCTCTTAAATGGTAATCTTGTGATTCATTAGATTAGACTAGTCGTGAGAGATATGGATTAGTCTAGCAAAATTTACCCCTTGTGGTATATATTGATTATAAAATTAGATTTTTCCTTCTTCCAACCATCAAAACCTATAGCTTTTGGTGCACTAAGCTACGACCTAATCTTCACGCTTTCAAGAATGAGGGTTTCATACCTCCATTTACCACCAACAATGGCCCATTTCTTTAAATCATATAGTGTTTCTCCTAGTCATTCTCCTCCATATTGTTTTGTCATTTTTCTCCATTATTACCTATAAATATGATGTTGGTTTCTTGCCATCCCTTTTCTTGGTCCAAGGTTCAACCATTTTGGATTTGGGTGCTTTAGACTTTAGGGTTTCCTCTCTCATCTTTGGTGCCATATTTTCTTCTTGGGTTGAGGGATTGTGAGTGCTTTGTGTAGTTTCTAGGTCAATTGGTTGATTAGGGCTATATATATATTGACTATGGATCGTGAGGCTTGAATGATCTAAGACTTAGTGAAATTCAATTTTCTAGCTTCTATAAATGTTTCATAGTCCATGTTGGTTGTATTTATAGGAAAATTAGGTGAGTTAGTATGTTGGTGGCTCGTGTGCCTATCAACTCAGTGACATAGTTCATTAATGTCACAAATTAAGTTTTATTCATGTTGTTGATGTTGGATTACAGTCCAATCAACCAACTCATGGTCAATTATTTTGTCTTAATTGATTGACTTGCATTCGATTCTTCTGTCTTGGTCAATTGACTTGCAATCGAGTGGTTCTATTTTTAAACCAACTTTTATTTTTGTCGGTGATTCATCTTTACGCATCATTATGGCCAGTGCATCCTTCTTTTTCCATTCTTAATTATGTTTTCGTTGGTTAACTGGGATCTACAAATGTCTTGGATGATTCATTTTGTTCTCTTTTGTTGTTTCTTCTTTATTTTTTCCATGTCAATTTTTTTCTCGTCAACTTTCTTCCTTGATATATTCTTCATCTTTTCTTTTTTGATCCCAATCGATGGTTATGATCTTTGAGTGATTCTTATTCATGTTGGTTTATAATGGTTAAGGATAATTGTTTAAATTTCCATATTTCAACAATTTTTCATCTGACTTTGCCCTAACTAATTGTTTTATTAGGGTTCTTTTTTCCAAGAATCTACCTGCCAAACAAGCTAGTTTCCACGTAAATTCTTTCCTAATGGAACCCCTAAAGGTTTTTACCACTATAATTCTTTTATTATTATTATTATTATTATTATTATTATTATTATTATTATTGTGTGTGTGTGTATTCTAAAAACCTGCTCGCTAGCTAACTGGTTTTCAAACAGATTCATGCCCAGTGGTGCCCCTAAGGGTTTTCACCATTGGACTTATTTTCTTTTCTTCTTTTCTTCTTTTCTTCTTTTCTTTTTTTTTTTCTTTTTTTTTTTCCCGTGGATGGTACCACTTCAATCATGCACCATTGACTACTTCTCTGAACAACTTTCCTTAGAGATTTCTAAGTTGCACCACTCTTGTCGGCCTTATATATTCAATTACATATGGTCTCGGCTAGGTTGTTTATAGTTTTCTTGGTTTACCCTTAATTTTACTATCATATAGAAGTACCAAGTCTCGAATGTCAATTTGTTTATTTCGTATGTTTATATCATGCCATTCTTTCTATTGGTGTTTTTGTACTTATTGGTGGTGGAGTGTAATCATTATTTATTCCTCGATCTTATTCAACTAATGCAGTTGAAATTTCATGGATTTTTTCGAGTCATACTACAATATTGATGCTACTCTTTATGCGTTGGAGCTAAAATGCAGAGGGAATACAACTTCTTTTCCATAGAACAACTTAAAGTGTGTTTGACTAGTCAACTTCCTATATATAGTTTTGTGTGCCCATAGGACAAGTATCTTGTCATCCTAATCATCTCTATCGACCCCACATATTTTTGTAAGTCCTTTATGTAAGTTTTTGTTGAAGGACTCTACTACTCCATTTTCCTGAGGATGATAAGGTGAGATCTTCCTATGGTTGATCAAGAATTCCTTTATTAATATTTTTGTAGTATCATTCACAAAATGAGTTCCCTAGTCACTTATTTTTATCAATGGGAATCCAAGACTTGTGATGATATTCTCATAAATAATTTTGGATGACACCTCTTTTTTTAAAGTATTGACTAACTCTTCCTCTACTCTACCTCTACTCTTCCTCTACCCATTTAGTTAATTATTCAACTATTGTTATGATGTATTTGGCTCATGTCCTTTTCCCTCTTTTGGGAAAGGTCCTACAAATTCAATAGCTCAGACTTCAAATGGAAAGCTTGGATTAATTGAATGTAAAGGAATATCATCCTTCCATAGCATTCGACCCATATTATAACACCTGTCACACTTGTTTACCTTTTTTCTACAATCCCTATGTAGTTTGGGACACCCTAATCCTACTTGCAATATTTTGCTAGTTGTAGTATCTACATGAAAGAGGCCTCCTTCAAGACCAATGTGTGCCTCCTCAATTATGTTATCCCTCTCATGTTATAAAACACATCTTATTAGTACATCATCTAGTCCTAATTTATATAGATATCCATTTTTTAGTGCAAAGGGAGCATTTTTCATGGCAAGTACTTTTTTTTTCTCGTAGACTAAGACTTTTAGGTGCCTTTCCTTCCTACAAAAAATGGAAAATTATTTCTATTTATCTTGGTGTAGCCTCCACTTAAACATGTGAGCATCTAGGAGGTCATCATACATTCATATTTATTCTTCCCGTGTTTTTAATCTTGATAAATGGTGTAGTCCTACATTATTTCACCTAGGTGTTATGAGGAAAATCTCTCTATGGCTAGGGTAAACCACAACAGACAGAAATGACTGCAAAAATAGACTCTCTTCTCAAGTATGGTATATAAACAAATATGCTAGCAAGATAAGATAAAATTCCTACCTCCTCCAGACATTCGATGAAGTCCACCATTAAGCACTTGACCCAAAGCAATATACCTGCAACTAGTCCTCAACAACCAAGCAAAGCAAGCATATGGTGATATTATATAATGTTAGCACAATCAATAGCATAATCCATTAATAAACATGAACAATATGCCAATGGAATAATAATTCAATATATTTGCAAGATATAAATTGGACGAGAAAAGAGTATTTCTATTAATATATGAGCAGCAGAAGCGAAAATGTTATAGACTTCCATGTCAGCACGGTTCGGAACCGAGAAACTAAGTTCCTTCCAGCTGGGCCTCCACCACCTCAATCCTCCACCAAAGGGAAGCTCATAAGAGAGAAACAATGATGTTCTCAGTTAATAAGGAAAGATCTTGGGGGTTGAACACTATGTTCAGACTTAAAGGACAAAGGGATGCAGACTCAATATGAAGTAAATAATTTCTCCAGAGTAACTTTTCTCTCAAAGTTGAATTATTTCTCCTTTTCCATAGCTCGGAATTGACCCATTTATAGCCTTCAACATGGAACTGAAGGGCCAATTCAGAACGTTTCCAGTATATGGAAGGAAAATGATCATAGATCTATCGTGACACGGAAACCCGACATTAATTTTCATTTTTTGGCACAAATATCGATGTACGTGGGTTGTAGTGGAGCAACCTGCGTATACACATGTTATATAGTGTGCAAGATGCATACATGTGGAAAAATATTTATTTTTATCTCTGGATATTATAAACAAGGATGATAATTCTTCATGGGGGAATGGAAAAAGGCCTTCTAGGAAATATTTCATAGGGTGAGGCAAATCTTGATATAACACTAGGTCGAACAAGCACCTCAAATTCAAATTCTTGGAGCAATAGAAGCCATTTGCAGATTCCCCTTGATGGATTGGCTTGTTGACCAAGTATTTTAATGCTTTATGCTCTGTTAAAATACAAAAGGGTTGGCCAATAGATAATGTTTAAAATTCTCTAGGGAAAATATCATTCCAAGTCCTTCTCTTTCCATAGTCAAGTAATTTGTTTATGCTTTGTTCAGATTTCAACTAGTGTATGCATTTGGGTGACCAATCATTTCATCTCCAATTTAGGCAAGGACAACTCCAACTGTAATGTTGGATGCATCGACATGTACACAAAATTTTCTTGATCGATTAGGAAATCTCAATATTAGGGCTTCAACTAGTTTTATTTTCAATAGCTCAAATGACTCATTATAGTCCACACTCCATACAAATTCCACATCATTTTGAGAAATTCATCTATTGGGAATGTAATATTTGAGTAGTTTCTTATGAATTTCCAATACTAGCCTATATGAACTAAAAATATTTTTATTTGTTTAGCATTCACAGGGGATTCAAGTCAAATATCACCTTGATCTTTTCCATATCAAATTTTAATCCATCTTTGCAGACGATGTGACCAATGGGCATGGAAAATATATATTTATTTATATTTAATGAAATATGTATCTATCGACATATTTCCAACATCATTTGAAGCCAATGTATATGGTTTTTCAATAAGCTAGATATTTTCTAGTCATCGAAGTAGAGTTCCATTGTTTTATAAATGTATTCTTGAAATGCCTTAACTACTATCCTGGAAAACATAGTAAGGGAAATTTTCACTACAAAGGACATTACTCTGTATGAAAAATATAAAAATTATGAAACAAAGATTGTTTTATCTTGATCTTCCTTAGCGATTAGTAGCTAATTGTATCCCAAAAAACCATTTACAAATGAATAACACTCATGTCCTGCTACTTCATTTATTATTTCATATGTGAATGGGGTTAAGAAATCATTAGTGAGTGTGAGTTTTTTCAACCCTCTAAAGTCAACATAGATTCTTAATTTCTTGGGATCGTGCTTCTTCAACTGTACTACCATATGGCTGGTCCATTTCGACTTATTTATGGGATAAGTAATTCCTATATCTAGTATTCCCTTGATCTCTTTTTGCACGATTTCCTTATACTTTTGTATCAACTTTTATGGTCTTGTTTTCACAAGTTTGGCTCCTGATACCAAGTTGATATTTATTTCTCCCATTTCCTTGACCAAACCCTTCAAGTATTTATATTCTCTTGTAAACACGTCTTGATATTCTTTAAAAAGGTCAATTATTTATGTTGTTCGCTTCTCTGACCAATAGTCATTAAGTTTAGCCATTTTTATCAATCATCGTTTGAAATGTTGACTTATGTGTTTTTGTAACACCCCAGGTTTTGAACCCCCATTTAAAATAATGTATTGTTACAATGCTAAGAGGCCTGAGTGCCCAAACAACTATTAAAGGGATAGTATACCCAAGAAATGTAATGTTTTGATCATTATTAATAATAAACAAGTCATTGGCTGCTATACAGACAAGGACTAGAGTTATAGGGGGCTATGATTCCATAAGAGAGGGGGCTTGAGAGGCTAAGTGATTAATCCTATTTTAATTACCCTTTTTGTCTAAGGAAGGGGATCGACTACATGAGCTTCTTGGGGAAGGCCAGGAGGTTCTTGATTTCCCCACGAAAATACTTAAACCCATCCTTGGTATGATTGTGGGGTTGGTCATTGGCTCATTCGCTCCATCACCTCTGAGATATCCCATTCTTTCCCTCACACCCTTCCATGAAATCACTTACCCATCCATTGATCCATCCTCACCTGCACCTTGGCCTGGTAAAGGGAAAGGAACTGTTGAGAATTAGCCACGGGATAGTTGGTTGTAATGGTCGCTGGTGAAATCCATCCATGACTTGGGGCCTGCATGTTTGAGATGCATTGGCTTGTGCACTATTTTGCTCACAATTGTGAGTCCTGAGAGTTCCAACATTGATATTCTTTACCAGATGTGCTCGAGGCCATAATAAAATAAGGAGAAGGACTTCCTGAGGGACTGCGTGGCATAGAAGGGTGGAGGTCCATTATCTTGGGCGATACAGCCTGGGTAAAAGAGAGTTGGGTACTTGGATTTTTGTGGGTGTTGGGAAACCTATGAGAGCTTGAGAGCTGACTGGTTTGGGAACCCAAGTACACTCTGGAACTGTCCTTGTGGATTCAAACCCTGGCTCAGGGGTGACACTACTATTGAGATTTGGAGCAGTGGTGTCTATGGTTGGGTGGAACGTCCTTGGTATGCAGCTAGTTGGTGTCACATTTTTATAAATATAAGTGCTCTCTGTTGTGATATTATTATCTATGTATGAATGTATTCCGTTGTTTTTTTTAATTATCGTTTAGCTAAATCTTAGATTATGCATGCTTGCTGGATATTGTTGTGCATGTCGTTAAATCTTGTATCTTATGCATGCTTATTAATTAAAGAAGGTATCGGTAAGACTACGAAATCCAAGGGCGGGCTTGAAGGTAACATGCCCCGACCTATGGATGGCTGGGGATGTTACAGATTGGCATCAGATCTTTCGGTTGAAACATCGGGTCGGTATGGGTCGGGTATGTTGGTCAGAGTCTCGTGGTCGATATCAAACTCTGACCGTGAATTTGAAAATCTCGAGAGGAATGGTGTTGTAGAATATACGCATGAGATAGAACATCAGAGATCCATTACAAGGGGTTCGAAGGATTGTGACCATCCCCTTAGAATTTGGGAGCGATCACCACTATAGGATCAGGAGAGATCCAAGATCGTTGGATCGGATGATAGGTGAATAGGGGTTGTTCGATGAAAAGGAAGAAAGGGTTAAGGTCATAACCGTCAGATCCCATTGGAGAGGGAGATCAACAACCAACAGGCATTACGGGGAACCAAGTTGCATGGGAGTTAATTCCTCAAGGCAGTCCTGCAATACAAACCACGGTTTAACCAAGGGGGTTACGTGTCAGCATCAGGAGAATTGTGGGATGAAAAGCAGGATACTCCAAACCACCAATGTGCTCCCCCACAAATGGAAAGGCAGCAAGTGATGTGACATGTTGGTGCTTGAACATCAAATATCCATGTAGCAGAAGTAGCTAGGAACTGTCGATTTGTAGGAGGACACACGTCAATCTATCATGTACTCCAGATAAAATGATCCAGGAAAAAGTGGGCGAGGAGGAGGTTTGAAGTTTGAGACTTTCAAAACCCAAAAGGATCCCAGCCATTGATCTGTCAAGAGCCATGCGTCGCCAGATCTAGGGATTCAGATAAAATCCAGTGGGGCCAGATAAGTTTTGAAGTTTGAGATTTCCGAAGTCTGGAGTCTCGAAGAAATCGTAGTCGTCGATCTGCGGGAGACACGCGTCAGTATATCGCAAAATTTGGATTAAAAAAAACATTTCAAAAAAAAGGTTGAGGTTTGAGATTTCCAAAGTACGGAGTCCCGAAGTAAAACATAGCCATTAGATTAAGGAAGACACGTGGTGTAGATTCGTGGACTCCGGGTGAATACCTGAAGTGAATCTTAGTCATCCAATCTAGGAGGACACATGGTGACAGATTGGCTAGTTCGGGAATTCGGAGTTCGAGAGGATTATAAGTGTGATAATATGAAAACTCCCAAAGTCCCAAAGTCTGAAGAGTCAAAGTGATGGGGCACGATGATGTCACCTAGAGGTGATGTGGACCCTGGAATTCCCGAAGTGATGTGGCTTGCATATGTCACCTGGGATGACGTGGACACATGGGATGTGTGCCACATGTCAGAAAGTTTTGAGAATTTGGAGTATTGAAAATTCAGTTAGAACATGACATGTGGAACCCACCTAATTGGGCCACTTGTCCACTTCTAGTATTTTACCACTTGGCGATATATTGTGCAGTCCAGAGACTGGGCACTCCAGAGGGGAAAGATTTGACAGTTGTGTTGGGTCAAAAACTCCTAAAGGCTAGAGTACTTATCGACCATTGATTCCAGAAGACACACGTCGAAGGATCGTCGACTTTGGGTGGAAGCACTCCGGGAGAAAGTGCAGGAGGAAAGTTTGAAACTTCTGAAGCCCAAAGAGTCGAAGCGATTCACAACCACTAATCTGTGGGAGGACACCCGTCGGAAGATCATGAACTCTGGGTAAAAGAGTTTCGGGATGAGGCAAGCGAGGAAAGTTGAGACTCTCGAAGCGCGGAGTCCTGAAGTGGATATCGATCATTGATCATGAAAGAGGACAAGGACCATTGATCTGGTCTTGGCTGAAAGTTTTGAAGTCCCAAAGCTCTGGACAAGCGCTTTTTCAGCTAATCATAGGGTCATTGTCATGGTCATATGTAGATTGAGAGCTGAGGGAAGGAGGGATAAGGGCCAAATTGGTTGTCTTCGAGATAGAAAAGTGATAAGGAAGGATTTAGCTGTGGTTTCTAGTCATAGTCACCTGGGAAGGTGGTTTGAAGGAAGCTCCTGCGTAGGATGAAATTCTGTGTCAACCAAGGATAACAGGACACCGTTTTTTTCGAAGAATGGGGATATGATCTCCATGAACAAAAAAAAGAAAGAGACATGTAGCATGGTTTGGAAATTTTGTTTATCATATGTATAATTCTAACAAAATGGTCGCTTGCACATTTTACAGAATTAAGGGGTTTAAACACATCAACTCAATATGCGTATTGAGGAAATGGAAGAAGGAGAGGGAGCCTCTAGTCATGAAAAGGAGGTTGAAGGCCAGAATACCAGAGTTGGTAATGTAGAGACAGAGTCCAATGGACGCAAGGGAAAAGGAGAGAAGGAAACATTAATAGAAACGATAAGCAGCCTGAAGATGGAAGTGTAGAGCTACAAAGAAGACAACGAGAGACTGATGAGAGAGAAAAGTCAGACAAATTCTCGAGTGTTGCAGAGCTTAAATCAGTTGCAGAGGAAAATGAGGAAGGAATCAATCTCAAGGCAAGAGGAAGGAGGCAAGTGTCATGAAAGAAGAGATGCTCATGGAAGAGTTGGTTATTCTAGAAGTGCCAGTAGAGATCATGGACACCACTCACCTCCTTACTCAGAAAGAAATTTTGATGCATCGGATGCTCCCGTAAGCAGTCTAGAGGTGTCCCCTGTCATACAACAAAGGAAACAAGAGGTATATAGTTTGCAAGGAGAGTTGAGGAAGCTCAATCTACCTTCCTTCGATGGTGAAAGAGAAAGAGAAGATGATGTCGAAGCATGGTTGCTTGGGCTCCGAAGATATTTTCAGTTGCATAACTATTCATCAAACCTGGAAGTCAGGATTTCCACCTACCATTTACATGGGAAGTCTGCGATGTGGTGGGACCAACTGAATCAAGTGGAACATGTTAATAAAAGTAGGATCACTTGGAAACAGTTCAAAAAGTACTTCCAAAAGGAGTACCTCTCAGATCATTTCTATGATAAGAAAATGCAGGATTTCTTTGAACTCAGATTGGGAAGCATGACTACGACAGAGTACGAGAATAAATTCTTGAGATTGTTAAAATATGTCAAGTTCATTGGTGATGAGAAAGTGAAAATACAGATATTTCTAAGTGGATTGTTAGCCTTTTATGAGGAAAAGATCAAGTATGATGAACCTAGGACCTTGACTAAGGCCATCAAGAAGGCTAAATACCTATATGAGCAAGGCCAGGAAAGAGAATCCCTATAGAAATCTTGGAAGGAAAAGAAAAATGAGAATTCTAATCAGAGGAGGAAAGGATTCAACCCTCCCTTCAATAGGAATGAGCCTAATAGAAATCGACAAGATCAGTATGCTAAGGGGGAATCCAAGAAAGAATATTCCTTTGGAAAAAGGGGAAGACCACCAATATAATGTTGGGGATGCAAAGAATATCACATGTACAAGGATTGCCCACAAAGAAAAGACATAGTCAAGACTGTGCACAACATCCAAGAGGATACAACAATCGAAGATATGGGAAAAATCTATGCAGCTTTAAATGATCGACAAGTAGAGTACCGGTCCAAGATGATCGAGGTGGAAGGTAAGATCATAAATCAGCTTGTTTCTATTTTGATTGATTCAGGAGCAATTCATTGCTACATTGATCCTAAGATAGTGGATAGATTACATTTGGAGAAAATTTAACTTGGAAAAGCAAGTTTGGTTCAGTTAGCCACTGGAACCAAAAGGAGAATCCATGATATGGTCAGAAGTTGTTCCATAAGTCTTAATGGCATGAATACTAGTACTGATCTAAATATCATACCATTGGGGTC
>ML809175.1:51002-64859 GCA_009831015.1 Picea engelmannii
CATGGTCATAGTGATCAAAGATTAGTTTTTATTTGAACAGATTTATTGATGTATTAATATATTATAGAAATAAAATAATTGCAACTTTCAAGTTGAAAAAAATGATCACCTACAAATATGTATAATAACAATAAACTATTGTAATAATAATGAAAAAATAATAAACCTAAATGACCTACTATATAATCACCTAACTTATGAATACAACATAAAGTCAAAATATTTATTTAATCATTATAGTCAACTACATATTAAAAAATATATACAATAATATAACCTACAAAATAATAAATATTAAATAATTTATTACATTAATATTATTTATTTTATTATTATAAGGTGAACAATGTATCAACCATCACCATCATGATAGTGTAATTATACTTAAAAAAAGTGATATATTGCATATGATATTGATATTTAATCTTCTAATATTGATATTGATACTGAGGGGGTCATTCCTGGGTTGGAGCATGAATGGCCTGACACAAGTAGGACACCTCTGGGTTGCTGGTGAGTTCGAGTAGGCCTTGTACAACATGTAAATTCTCTAATGGATGAGGGTGTCTCAGTGAATTTGATCAACAATATGTCTTATGAGCTAAAAAACGAGCAGTAACTACTACGAATGGAAGAAGGGAGGTGGTTCCTGGTTGAAATCTGGCAGTGTCGAGAATGGTGGTGGTGCCAAGACTGGGCCACCCTTGTTATCTGAAGAGATGAGGCGAAAACGAATGGATGGTGACAACGTAGATGCTTTATTTTTAAGAGGGCATACCCAAGACAGGAACCTTGGCAGGCCTTCGGGGTGGAGATCTAAATCTACAGGTAGATATAAGTCTTCAAGAAAATCTTTGATGAAATGTTGGAAGTGTGGTAAAACAGGGCATTATAAGAAACATTACAAGTCTAAGAAGCTTGAAAAACCAAAGGGATCTGATAGTATCTCTTCCACAGAGGCGAAAACCTCCACTGAAGAAGGAGGTGATGTTTACATAGCATCTACAAGTACACATGCAGACCTTGATGTATGGTTGATCGACTCAGGTGTGTCATACCATATGACTCCTCACAGGGAGTGGTTCCCTGAATATGAAAAATATGATGGTGGTGATGTATTCCTAGGAGATGAATCGACAACAAACATCTTTGGACGTGAAAGGGTTAAGTTGTTGATAAAATATGGAAGGATTAGAACTCTCCCTGGGGTTCTGCACATTCCAAAACTACCCAGGAGCCTAATATCTATAAGCAAGATGGATGATGGAGGAGTGGATACTGTATTTGGAAAGAACACTTGCAAGATGGTACGAGGAGAAATGGTGTTGATGCAGGTAGTTCGATGTGGAACTTTGTACAAGTTGTTGTGAATCACTTATACTAATGGGTGTAACAGTGATGTTGTCCTTGAACAAACAAATAAAGAAGACGATATCAATATCGTCCCTGAAAAGAAGACCATGTTGTGGCATCAAAGACTGGGACATATTGGAGAAAAGGGACTTCGAACACTACATGGTAAAGGTATGGTTGAAGGTATGTTTAATTGTAGTCTGGATTTTGATTTCTATGAACATTGGATATATGGTAAACAAAATCGAGTAACATTCCCATCTGGTGCTACAAGAGCAAAGGGGGTCTTAGACTTGATGCACATTGATGTGTTTGGACCTGTTCCTGTTCTATCTCTAGGTAAATCTATGTATTATGTTTCATTCATAGATTATTTTTCAAGGAACACATAGATTTATTTTCTTAGAAATAAATTTGAGGTATTTGATAAATTTAAAGAGTTTAAGGCTCTGGTAGAAAATCAAACAAAGAAGAAAATAAAGGTATTTAGACCAGATAATGGTGGAGAATTATGCAGAAACGAATTCGAAGAATTCTGTAAGAAGTGTGGTATAGCAAGGCAAAAGACTAATCCATACACTCCTGAGTAGAATGCAGTTGCATAAAGGATGAATAGGACATTGATGGAAAAATCAAGGAGCATGCTACGCAGTGCCGGGTTAGGACAAGAATTTTGGGCAGAGGTAGTGGGTACAACATGTTACCTAGTCAATCGATCGCCATCATCAGTGTTGGGAGATAAAAATCCACACGAGGTATGGTCTGGAAGGAAACCCTCTCCTCAACATATTAGAGTGTTTGATTTTGATGCTTATGTACATGTTCCAAAGTAAACTAGGAGTAAGTTGGATAAAATGGCTAAAAAGTGTATCTTTATTGGTTATAAAGATGGTGTGAAAGGTTATCAACTTTGGAACCCAGAAACCAAGAAGACTATTTATAGTCAAGATGTTGTGTTTAGAGAGGTAAAAGATGTGTCCAAACAGGAATTCCTACCAATGCAAGACGAACCTGAGAAAATAGATCTTGATTTGGATGATGCAAAATCTGAATCATCTTAAGAAGAGGAAGAAGAAGAACCTCATACCCCAGTATTGAGGAGATTAGTGAGAGATAAAAGGAAAATAGAAAGGTATAATCCACTTGATTTCGGTTCAAAGTTTTCTTTATCTATTATTGATGATGATCCCAGAACTGTCAGGGATGCAGTGAATTCACAGGATAATAAATGCTGGAAGAAGGCCATGGTTGAAGAAATGGATGCCTTGGATAAGAATGAGGCATGGGATATATTTGAGTTGCCAGTTGGAAGAAAATTTGTTGGTAGCAAATGGTTGTTTAAGAAGAAGTTTAATGCACAAGGTAAAGTGGAGAAATACAAAGCTCGGTTAGTAGAAAAAGGTTATTCCTAGGTAGAGGGAATTGACTCTGGTGAGATTTTTTCTCATGTTGCTAAGTTGACTTCTATTAGATTTTTCTATCTATTGCTATTTCTTTTGATCTTGAATTGGAACAAATGGATGTGAAGACAACATTCCTACATGTGGATCTGGAAGAAGAAATCTACATGAAGTAGCTAGAAGGCTTTGTAGTGAAGAGAAAGAAAGATTTGGTCTGTAAGCTAAAGAAGTCACTATATGGTATGAAGCAATCACCTAGGATGTGGTACGAAAATTTTGACACATACATCCTTGGATTGGGATTTGTAAGAAGCAGGGCTGATCACTGTGTATATTCCAAGCATATTGGTAATCACTTCATTTATGTAGTGTTGTGTGTTGATGACATGTTGTTGGTAGGAAATAACATGGATGTTATCAAGAAGGTGAAATCACAACTATCCTCCAAATTTGACATGAAGGATATCGGTGTTGCTAACTTCATTCTGGGAATGGAGACTAAAAGAGATCATGCAAACAAAAAACTCTAGTTGAATCAGAGAAAATATGTTGAGACGATGTTGCAGAGGTTTAATATTGATAGAAGTAAACCGATCAAGGTTTGTATTTCTATAGGTGTAAAGTTATCTGCATATCAACATCCCAAGACACATGAAGAATAAGAGGACATGTCCCATGTTCCATATGCCAATGTAGTTGGCAGTTTGATGTATGCAATGGTCTATACTAGACCGTACATTACACATGCAGTGAGAGATTTGAGCAGGTATATGCCAAAACCAGGTAAGGAGCATTGGACAACAGTAAATAGGGTCTTCATGTATCTTTGTGGCCCCATCAGTTATGGATTGTGCTACCAAGGAAGACCAGGATTGGACAAAGTGGTGGACATACATGGATTTGTTGATGTATACTGGGTTGGAGATCTGGATTGTAGAAGATCTACAAGTGGGTATGTGTTTAACCTATTTGGAGGAGCAATCAATTGGATGAGCAAAAGATAGGTTGTAGTGGTACTCTCAACTACAGAAGTTGAATACATGGAAACCACTCATCCAAGCAAGGAAGAAGTATGGTTACAAAGATTGTGTTCAGGTATTGGGTTGGTACAACAAACAATGCGATTAGATTGTGACAGTCAGAGTGCTATCTTCCTGCCAAAGAACCTATCCTATCATTCGAAGACAAAGCATATCGATGTTCAGTAGCACTTTGTGAGAGACATGGTTGAGGAAAATAAGGTGTTGCTGGAAAAGGTTGACACTTTGAAAAATGTTGCAGATTCATTGACAAAGTCTGTGATCATAGAAAATTTCTCCTGGTGTAGAGTAACAATGGGCATTGCTACCCTCGATTGTTGACTATATAATCCCCTATACCCCTGGATGCAAAGAAAACAACAAGTGGGATAATGTTGGGTATGTGTTATATTTTTTGCATGTGTGTGTGTGGCCGCGTCAGATATGACAACTGCGTCTGATGATCCCTCATACTATTCCTTAGAAAGAAGAGCCGTGTTTTTCTTGTGTAGTCATCTATGAATGCCAAGAAGTAGTAACTTCCACCAATTGAGGGTGTTTGCATTGGTCCAGACAAATCTTAATGAACAATATCCAATAGTTTGTTTGGACGAATTGACTTTTGTGACTGTTGTTGCTACAACAATGCAACTTCTCGTCTTTTCACTCTGCTCTTTCTACATCATTGTGTTCAAAAACTACTCTCTTCTATTCATGTAGCTCAGCAAAAAGAAAAATAGGAAATATTAACTGCAATTAATTTGTACATTTGTGACAGTCCTGTATACATTTACTATGCGTGTATGTCTTCCTACACGATTTTCATGGATCTTAGCGCTTACACTTCTATTTCCAGTCTTTTTTTCTCCTCCCTTAGACTCTCGCAATCTTTTGTTCTCCTCCCTTAGACTCTCGCAAAATCGTTTCAGATTCTCGTGCTCCAGTTCCTTTTGTTTCAACATTGTTTTGCACATAGTAAATAGATTAATTACCCCAAGAAGAGTAAGATCTCAGTAATAATCGCCTCTGTAATTCTCTGAACCAAAGAATAAAATGTCCCAGATTTTAATTCTCGCCTAGCTTTATGATTTTGGAACCACACTTCTACTTGACGCGATAGAAAATTTAACTTGTTCGCCAACACGGACTTAATCTTCTGTCAATAAACTAATTACGCCCTTATTGTAACAATAAACTATAGCAATCCATTTTATCATACATCATTGTTATGATACTCATTGTACTTTCTTTTTGTTTAAATTGCACTTAAATATACCCTCTTTCTTTTCGTTGAAACAACAATTCATTTTATCGTAATATCATTGTTATGGTACTCATTGTTCTCTCTTTTCATTTAAATTGCACTTAAATATACCTTCTTTCATTTCGTTGAAACTGCAAACTTATCTAGTAGTAGATGGTGTCACTGTAATTTCAAGTTAGATAATCCAGTTGAATATAATGAAGTGGGACAATTATTATTGCACTCGACTATGAGATAATCACAAGAATTAAAAAAACATAAAATACAAATTTATAAGAGGTGGTCCTTTAAAATAATGATAATAATTTTTTTTTTCATTTATAAAGTATTTCAAATTGATTATTTTTAATACCAATCTATCATTAAATTATAATAAATTTAACTATTTAAAACTCTCCAATTTCAAGTTACATAATCCAGTTGAATATAATGGAGTGGGACAATTATTATTTCACTAGACTATGAGATAAATGCAAGAGTTAAAAAAACTCTCTACTTCATGATAACCTAACCTATAAACTAAACTGAACAACCAACTAAACTGAATAACCTGTGCTAAACATCCATGTGAGCATATCAACTTAATCTTTGGTGAACAGAGGTGAAGTTGCATTGCATTGCCCGTAGAAGTCTGCGCTTTCTTGGTTTCATCGCTTATGTGCGGAGATGCCCGTAGAAATCTGCATTTTCTGCCTCACTGGTAATAGATGTGTGATCCAGAAGGTTTTAATGATGGAGGGCACATTGCAATTTCAATGTCAGGTACCTTATAACTATTAATGTCCTATAACTCCTTATAAACCTCAGATTTCAACTACCATTGTTAATAGATACGTTATTCGCGATGAAAGACTAACCATAATTGTACATGTATCATTAGTCGTTGGTTGTGATGGCTGAGAAATTGGCATAATGGATCGAAAGCAAGTACTGCATAAATGCGTGGGCTTGGAACGAATGGCTATGGGGATGTCTACCGATTCTCTACTCGAACCGCAATTTAGTCGGAAGTTATGCTCTTCCGAGTGCCGCAACAGTTGCCAAAACTGAAACTGAAAATGGGACAACCCTGAATCTGAATCCAAAAAAGTTGAAACTAAAAATGGGACAACCCTGAATCTGAATCTGAAAAAGGGAGAAACTGAATCTGAAAATGGTAGATTCATACTACATGGAGATTTATGCCCGCCAAAGTTTATACTGGATGGAGCTTGAATCCTAATCGCAGCAATTTACTCAAACCCCATGGTCGGATCGTGCAGTTCAGATCGTCAAGCCGTCGGATCTGTGCCACGTACATGTCGAATCCGCTGCCCTGGCCATCCGATTGTCGACAAGTGGCGTGCATCCAGTGAAAAGATCCAAGGGCTCTACAATCCTGACGTGGCATTCGTCTAGTGACCGGATCCGAGGGTTCTAAGTACACCACATGGTGCCCATCCAACGAACCAATCCAGCAGTTCTCATCTTGCCACTTGGCGTGCATCCGACAGCTAGATATGGCAGTTGTTATCTCGCCATGTGGCAGTTGTTACCATGTTTTTTATGCAATTTCGTGTAACTTCATGCTGTCGATGTATGAGTTGTGGAGGCCTTCAATATGAGTTGAGGCTTTCTGTATGGCTTGAGGTGTGATGTCATGTTGTCGAGGGAGAATCTGTATGAGTTGTGGGGCCACCTGACCAGTAAAGAAATCCTGAATTCACTTACGAAGTCTAAAAACCAGCTGAAGAGGAATATCATTTATGGTTAAGTTAGATGAATTGTGTTGCGATTTTAATTAATTATATGTTATTTTTCTATTGTATGAATACTTTTTCATGGAATGTATTTTCCTGGCTTTTTTCCAAGAACTGATATATAAATCTTATTTACACAAATCTTATAAAATTTTATTTTGCTAAAATTAATTTAGTTAAAATCTATAACAAAAACTAAACCAAAATAGAAGAGATATTTTAATTATGTTCAAGAGATTGATTATAATTAAACAAAGTTTCACATTTATTATGGTCATCAGGTAAAATAAGGTTATAACTCCTCCTGCACAATTTTCATGGCTCTCACCGTTTACACTTCTATTCCCAGTCTCTTCTGTTCTTGTCCCTCAGACTCTCGCAATCTTCTGTTCTCCTCCCTCAGACTCTCGCAACATTGTTTCATATTCTCGTGCTCTAGTTCCTTTTGTAAACATATTAATTACCTCGAGAAGAGCAAGATCTAAATTTTAATTTTCGCCTAGCTTTTCGATTCTGGAACTGACGCGATAGCAAATTTAACTTGTTCACCAATGCTGACTTAAGCTTCTACTCAATGTACTCTCTCTTCATTTAAATTACACTTAAATATACCCTCCTTCTTTTGGTTGAAACATCAATCCATCACTGTTATGGTACTCATTGTACTCTCTTTTCATTTAAATTGCACTTAAATATACCCTCTTTCTTTTCATTGAAACTGCAAACTCATCGAGTAGACGGTTTCACTACAATTTCGAGTTAGATAATCCAGTTGAATATAATAGATTGGGACAATTCTTATTGCACTATGAGATAAATGAAAGAATTAAAAAAACATAAAATAAAAATTTATAGCAGGTGGTCTTTTAAAATAACGATAATAATTTTTTTTTTCATTTATAAAGTATTTCAAATAGGCTATTTTTAATATGAATATATCATTAAATTATAATAAATCTAACTATTTAAAGAAAAAAACTCTCCACTAACCTATAAACTAAACTGAATAATGAATAACTTGTGTTGAACAACCATGTGAGCATATCAACCTAATCTTTGGTGAGGTCATTGATGTCCAACCTATAAAATCCATCTAATAGTTTGATGTCCAACCTATAAAATGATACATTCCAATCATTAATTAGTGACATTCCAATTAAACTATTTAAAGTAATTAAATTATATTTTAAACATACTATAATAGTTTAATTTTTAAAATATAATATCATTTTATATTTTGTAAATATATCTTATAATTATTATAATAATTATATTCCAAATTTATCATTTTATATTTTTATGGTATAATATTTTATGGGAATGGAAATGGAGTGAGGTCCAATATTTATATTTACAAGAACTTTGATAAGACTTATTGAACTTTGATAAGGTAAAAGAATCCAATAAAGAGGGAAAATGGGCAATAATTAGAAATCGAAAATCTATTGTTAGGGATAGAGACTAGAAGGATAACAATAAATAGGAATTTGGGACACTTGGGATCCCTTTTTGGAATTGTCATGGCTTTGCATGGCGCTAAGGTCCTATGATAAGTTGGATCCTGAGTGGTATTGATATTATCTGTCTAGCTGAAACTTGGGAGCATGAGGAGTCTAAGGTCCCTAACATGGAAGGATTTGTCTTGTGGTCGTCATGGAACAAAAAGTCCCACTGCAGAGGGATAAGAGGCATAGATTGTTGTATTAGAAAAATCATGTCTCCTCACATTCAACTTCATAAAATTGACCCTCGTAATCAATACATTTGGATAGAAATTTTAGACACCAATGCTAAGAAAATGTATATAGAAATTTGTTATTTTGTGCCTATTAATTCTACTTTTTATAAGAAAAATAATCTAGATAAAAAGTGTCCCTATAATAATTTAGAACAAGATATTTATCATTTGAAAAATGAAGGTAATATCCTCCTGCTATGAGACTTTAATGCTAGCACCTTGTTTTATCTAATAGCTACAAAATAAGCTCTCAAGACCTAATTGAGATTTTGTTTGGTACTAAGTTGGTCAAGCTCTGCAACTCTCAAGATCTAATAATTTGCAATGGAGTAATGAAGTGGCTAAACTCCAACCAAATGACATGTATTCATGGGCTAGGTAGTAGTGTTGTAGATTATGTGATATCTGATATCCTCGTTTCCAAAAAAATAACAACTTTTGACCTTTTAAATGACCATGAGCTTGACTCTGATCATAAACCTTTAACCCAAACTCTAAAATTTTCCATGCATAGGAGCACCATTGAATAGAATTATGATAATCAAAGGAATTTTCACTTTGACAAAAGTAAAGTTGACCTTTTCTTAAATGATTTAAATAGTAAATTAAAATTCCTAACTTATAAGGACAACATTGAAGAACTCTATCATAATTTTACAACTATCCTTTCCACTTCCATTAACAAGTTCTATTTCCAGGTGTCCCATAAAAAAAATAATAGAACAACCAACCCTTGGTATGATAAAGAATGTAAAATTGCTAGGAAATCCTTTAGGGAAGCTTCTAATGAGCCCTTAAAACTTGATATGATCAATACATACAAAGCCCTAATTAAAAGGAAAAAAAGATATTATATTAATAAAAGGCAAGAACAACTTTCACAACTATACAAGTTGGATCCTAAGAAGTTTTGCAGGCAAATTCTAAAACGCAATACTAAAGAAAATAATAGGATTCCCTTAACGAACTAGAATTCCTACCTTAAAAGTCTTTACGAGTTCCCTAATGCCATGGACACCATTCCTATTGTCCCTACAAAGGAAGAAGTTTTTTCTTTAGATGACATAGATTTCGGGGTTAAGCGACTCGCAAATGGGAAAGCTAAGGACATTGAAGGCTACCAAGATGAAATTGTTAAAATCGGAGGGTCAATCCTTATCCCTCACATACATAAGCTCTTAAATTTAGCAGTCAAGCAGGGCTTCCCTAAACCATGGACGCAAAGCCTCATTGTTCCTATTTTTAAAAATGCAGATAAAAACATTCCCTCTAATTATAGGACCTTTACGATTAGCCCAATTTTAGCCAATCTTTATGGAATAATTTTGGAAACGAAGATTAACATTTGGCTAGAAAGTCACGGTAAAAGAGCTAAAGACCAGGCTGGGTTTAGGAGATATCATTAAACTGTGGACCATCTTGTTACCTTTAGGATCATTGCAGAGGAGTTCCTCAATACTAAAACCAATATTTTTTGTTGTTTTGTTGACTTTAGAAAATCTTTTGACATGGTTCCTACGAAAAATCTTTGGAATAGGTTGGAAGATATACAAGTGCCTCTCAAGTTGAGGGTTTCTATAATAAGGATGTATAAGAATGCTATTGCTAAGTTTAAAAACACTGAGGGCTGGTCAAAAGAGATTAACTGCAATATCAGAGTCAAACAAGGTTGTCCATTGTCCCCTACCCTTTTTGGCATATACATTGATAAATTAGAAAAATGCTTGGAAAAAGCAGGTTGTGTCAGCCCTACTCTCACTGGTATAGTCATCAATCTTCTTCTTTATGCCGATGATATCATTCTTATGGCAAGGAGTCCCCATGATCTTGAAAACCAACTAAGAATCCTCAAGGATTTTTTCTCCAATATGGGTATGATTGTCAATATTGATAAGACTAAGGTCATGATTATTAAATCCAATAAGATTCCTTATGACACTTTTGTATATGACAACAACAACTTGGAGGAAGTGAATTCATACAAATATCTTAGAATTGATATTCACCACAAGCTTAATTGGAATTATAACATTGAGAAAAGGATGGAAAGCTTATTATGGGCTTGAAAACAATTGTAAATTAGTTGAATGTTGGAGTTAGGATAAGAAAAAACTCCTCTTTGAGACTCTTGTTACACGTATTATTCTTTATGGATGTGAAGTCTGGGGTTGTAGTATCTCTTGTGAATCCTGGAGAAATATAGAGAAAATACAAAAGAATTTTATAACTTATAATCTCAAAATTAAAGGAAATACACCCTATCCCATCCTCCTCGTAGAAACTAGCCTCTCCCCTATTGAGAGCATGGCTATGACTAGATACCTAATGTATAAGAGTAGGTTAAACAACATGGAATACAAGAGGCTACCTAAAATTGCTTCCAAATCAAGTCATAATCGCCATCGAATCAAGCGAGGATGGCATAAATATGCCCGTTCTTGGCTAAACTATAGGGGAATCATGGAAGAAACCATTTTGCAGAATAAAGATACTATTAAAAAAAATGTCAAATCAAAATTTAAGGAAAAAATGTGGTGTGATAAAGAGTTAGAGGAAAAAAGAAAATTAAGGTATTATAAATATGTAATCAACCTTAATCTAGAAGATCAAAATTATCTATTTGTTTTGCCAAGTATAAAGAAAAAAATAAGCATTGCTAAGATAAGAAAAAATTCTCATGAGTTCCATAGTGAAATTGGGCATTGGTCAGTTCCTAAAATGCCATGGGATGAAAGAGTGTGTCACCTTTGTGACACTAAGAAGGTTGAAGATGAAAAGCACTTCTCTTAGATTGTCCAACCTATACCCATATTAGGTCTGATTTTCAAAATATTGATCACACTACCAACCTTCCTAACCTCTTAACTCAACAAAAGTATGGTGATCTTGGAAATCTTCTCTTAATGCTTTTTTAGCATAGAAAATAAATTCTAAAGAATCACAAGTAATCACTTACCCTCTTAAGGTTCGATAGACCAATTAGGTCTTACTGGACATTAATCATCATCATCATCATCATTGTTTTTAATTCATAATACTCAACAAGTAGAGTTAACCCATTAAACTATGTTCATAGTATAATATAATATAAGTAGCATTTTCAAAAAAATAAAAATTAACATTTATTTATAACTAAATCATTAAGTAAAATTAAAAAAAAAAATGAAAATTAAAACTTATTTCTGATTATTTTTAAAGTTTTGGTTTACTTTAAAATAATTTTATCTATTAAATTTTTAAAAAGTTACTTTTACAAAACTTATATTTCCTAAAACTAAAATAATTTAGATTTTTCTTAAAAAAACCTTATAATTTTATTACCTTTTTAATATAAAATGGTGATTTCAACTTATATTTTTCTCTAATTTGTAATTTACTATATAATACATTTCTTTTATTAATCAATATTTTAAATTCTCTTATATTCTAACAAAAAAAAGGTTGTCTTTTAATTTTTCATATAATTTAGAAAATTCAATATATTATAAAATATTTTTTATTTTTCTTTTTTAAATTAATAAATAAAAATAACTTATTTTAAATTAAATAAACATCTACAATATTATTATTTAAAATATAAAATTATATATTTTATTAARCATCCTCCAATRTAAAACACAAAATAAAACCTTAAAATATAACTTTTAAAATATATTATTTTGTCTTTATTATTCTCTTAACTAATTTTTGGTGATGATATACTCCACTATGAAAATGGAATGATGATAGTTTATTGTTTAGAGAATTAATTGGTTTACCTAAATTACTTTAAAATAGAGTGAATGTTTGATATTTAAATTTACATTTTACAAAGGTTGTGATTATCTAATCTTTTCATTGTTGAATGTTTTTTGGTTCTAAGTTGAATTTAAAACTTATGTTAAATTATACAATTCACTATTACATAAACATGTTATATAGAAATAGTTTTTCTATGATGTTAAATTGTACAATCCACTCTTTTTTTTATGAATAAAAAGAGGAAATTCCTATCATAAAACTTTTACAATACATAAAAGCCAAATGGTTATAGTCTTCTAGTTGTCCCACCAAATTAGTGGAAACTGGAGCAGGTGGTAGACTGTGATGTCATTGTCAAAAATGGCAATTTTCCATCTTCCGTGTCAAATAAAAACTAGGGTAGGTGGTGGATTCGAGTCTGTGCAGCACTGTGCTAGGCAACCAAGACAGATAGAGGACATGGACTGAAAATTAAAGACATAACTATAAAACTACTCTTTAACAGTGCAAGGAGCCGAGATGAGAATGATCGTGATAGACAAAGCAAGTAAATTACCCATTTTCACCTAAGGTCATGTCGCTCGAGTCACCATTGAGGGGGTCATTCTTGGGCTAGAGCTTTTGTTGAGTTTGAGGATTCCTCGTACAACATGTGAATTCTTTGATGCATGAGGGTGTGTCAGAGAATTTGATCAGCCATATAGCTTTTCAGCTAAAAAATGAGCGTTAATTGCTCTGGATGGAAAAAGGGAGGTGGTTCTTGGCTAAAATCCCAGAGTGTTGAGAGAGGTGGTGGCGCCAAGATTTTGTCTCCCTCCAACTCCAGACTAAATACTATCGTCGCCTTTCTGGAGTCCTTGTGAGCCACTTCCATATCCTTCGTTGCCTTGAGCTTCTTTGTCACCCCGAGATCCTCCACTGCCTCCACCACACTCGAGTATTTGATTTGAATGTTGTCCTCGATATCGAGGTGGAGTAATTCCTCCTCAATTATACATGTAGTCTCTTCCTTCGCCTCCTGTGCTTGCTGGATTATGGTTGGAGCACTTGTGCTTGTTGGGATTTGGCTAGGGGGCTTCCAATTGTTTGGTATACTGGAGAAGAGGGATTCTTGAGGGACCTGGATAGGTTCCTCTATAATCTCCTCCTCTAGATATGCCATCGAAGACGTTTTCGGCTTCTCCCTTCTTTGAGTTCAGGCTATGGACAAGTCTCTCTCCAATTGTTGCACTCTCGATTGTCTAGCAACAAAAATGTACAAGCCAAGGTCGTAGCCAGACATGATCGTTGTATCGAGATTCCCCCATACATTAGACCTCATGATCTCCATTTTACTCGTGTGAGGGAACTATCCTCCACTACTTGATGGGAAGTAATGGCTTCCTTCCATTTAATGGTGAGGGGAATGGTATCGACTTTCCATATTCATGGCTTGGATCTGTGGCAGGCTATGTGGCCTCCCTACACTACGTGGCACCCCATCAGGGATGATACAATTCACTCTTATAAACATGTTCTATGTCTTTTTTTCTAAATTATTCATCTTATTAATTTTAAAAATAGTTTTTGATGTTGAATTAATAAGTGATTGTTGCATGTAAAT
>ML809175.1:79716-100822 GCA_009831015.1 Picea engelmannii
GTCTTTATTATTCTCTTAACTAACTTTTGGTGATGATATACTCCACTATGAAAATGGGATGATGATAGTTTATTGTTTAGAGAATTAATTGGTTTACCTACTTTACTTTAAAATAGAGTGAATGCTTGATATTTAAATTTACACTATACAAAGTTTGTGATTATCTAATCTTTTCATTGTTGAATGTTTTTTGGTTCTAAGTTATATTTAAAACTTATGTTAAATTATACAATTCACTATTACATAAACATGTTATATAGAAATAGTTTTTTTATCATGTTAAATTGTACAATCCACTCTTTTTTTTATGAATAAAAAGAGAAAATTTCTATCATAAAACTTTTACAATACATAAAAGCCAAATTGTTACAATCTTCTGGTTGTCCCACCAAATTAGCGGAAACCAGAGCAGGTGGTAGACTGTGATGTCATTGTCAAAAATGGCAATCTGCCATCTTCCGTGTCAAATAAAAACTAGGGTAGGTGGAAGATTCCAGTCTGTGCACCACTGTGCTAGGCAACCAAGATAGATAGAGGACACAGACTGAAAATTAAAGACATAAATATAAAACTACTATGTAGCAGTGCAAGGAGCCGAGCTGAGAATTCTCGTGATAGCCAAAGCAATTAAATTACCCATTTTCACCTGAGGTCATGTCGCTCAGGTCACCGTTGATGGGATCGTTCTTGGGCTGGAGCTCTTGTTGAGTTTGAGTATTCCATGTACAACATGTGAATTCTTTGATGCATGAGGGTGTCTTAGTGAATTTGATCAACCATATAGCTTTTCAACTCGGAAATGAGTGTCAATTGCTCTAGATAGAAGAAGGTAGGTGGTTCCTGGCTGAAATCAGGGAGTGCTGAACATCCATGTGAGCATATCAACCTAATCTTTGGTGAGGTCATTGATGTCCAACCTATAAAATTTATCTAATAGTTTGATGCCCAACCTATAAAATGATATATTCCAATCATTAATTCAGTGACTCAATCATTAATTCAGTGACTCAATCATTAATTCATCGACTCACTAGATGATGTTGTTGCCTTAAAGACAATTTTATTACCTATTAAAACAACATCGGTGATGCATGACTATATATTCATTGATTCCATCATAGAAATCCACTTCAGTGATAATCTAACCTAAACTTAATAACCTGTGTTGAACATCCATTTTCACATATCAACCTAACCTAGGGTGAGGCAATTGAATTGCCTCTCACAAGCTCTAATAGTATAAGGAATCTCTTCCACGTTGACCTTTACTTATATACAACCAAAGCAAGTATTTATTTCATACTGGAAATACTTGCTTTGCTTTCATATTGGAAGTACTGATCCATAATGGTTGATTTATTTTCGAAGTTCATTGTATTTGGAAAAAGAGGACAGTTGTTTGAAGTTTAGTACATGCCCTAAATCTTACTCCATGTGTTAAATCTAGCGTGCGAATTTATGAGTTGTGTTTATTAATGGATGTAGATATCTCCTTGTTCCTCAGAACAGTTGCCAACCCTGAGAACTTAAGTGGTCAAAATCAATGAGATGAATCATGGGCTTGAGCGTTGCTTATGTGTCCTAAAGGTCATAACCATGCAAGATAGGTTGGGTGGCTAGTTCTTTATTACTCAATGACGTGGTTGATCATTTATTGTATTTTCTTCAGTTGATTGTGTTGTGTTTAATTGTATCGGTCTTTATGTTTTTACATTGATTATGCGTCATTGTTAATTGTGTTAATGTGTCGAATGTGCCATTATTACTTTGTTATGATTTGTATCTTGGGATGTTATTAATTATTTCATGATGATTTTAATTTTCTAATACATAGAATTTTTTTTTTTACCTATTATACATCAATGTTTGTTGTCGTAACAGAGGGGTGTTACAAATTGGTCAGCATTGTAATGTGTACTTTTACTATATATGAATTGAGATAATTATATATAACCATTGAGGAAAATTACAATGCAACCTAACACTTATGGAATCTTGTAGTTTGGCATAACACTTAATGAATTTCATCATGCAATATAACCATTGAAGAATACAAAAAATTATCATAATTAAACAAAGATGAATGTCACAATAAGACATAATCATAAAGGAGTTCCACAATCTAATTTAATTCTTAAGGATCATTGCAATGGGACATCACCCTTAATGAATGTCAGAATGTGACATAACCATTGAGGAACATAGCATTTTCACATATAACTAAGCCAAACTGAAAGAAACAACCTAGCATAGCCAATGAGGAATGTGTGAATCAACATAACCATTGAGCAATGTCAACCATGGTCAAACATGGCCATCATTTTCAACCACAATCAATCATAGTCGAGAAAAATTAAACATAATAAAATACAATAAACCATGGTCATCCAATTCCATCATGGTCAACCATGGCCGATCATAGTCAACCAAATTCAATTTGACATAACCTTTGATGAATGTCACAATGCAACATAATCATTCAAGAACCTAGCAATTCAATATAAATTATCCAAACTAAATGTCAAAATGTGACATGATCATGGAGGAACATCACAATTTAACATAATCCTTCAGGAAAGTCACAATAGGAAATAATAGTTGAAGAAAGACACAATGTGAAATGAATGTCACTATGCGACATAACCATTAAGGTGTTAAAAAACTCCTCGTTACGACAACAACTCTGATAGCAGGTGCAAAAGTTTTTTTTTGTTAAAGGTGTGTGCGGGCGTGTAAAGAGGAAATGGGCACACTTGACTCTACGTCGCCACCCGACGACTAACAAGACGCAACCACAATGATCACAACAAGAAGACATAAGGCACATAACAAGTGACTGCAAGCATCTAAATGACATAGACACAGGGAAGAATCCATAATAGTAGATTTTACTATTTCTGCATAGGAAAGGAGCGTGTTTAATCTTAGTTCTCTGCTCCAGAGAGAGAGAAGGTTAGATTGGCTCCTGGCCGACTTCTCAAGCAGAAACTAGTAATCTCTATCAGGTGTGTCGCAAGAGTGGAAACCCTGCCTTTAAAGGGCCCGATACTCTTGATACAGCACTGGATTCTTTACACAATTTGGTCCACAATTAGTAAAACTAACTACCCCTGCATCCTACCCTGCAAAGGTTAGGACCTCCCATCGATTTTTACCATTCAAGGTCTCAAGGCCGAAGACTGTTCTGAGGAACATGGAGGTGTCTACATCCCTTCCGACACGACAGACCAAGTAATAAAATGCTAAACCAACTAACATCAATGACGATCGTCGTGCGATAAGTCCTATGAATCAACACAACTCATGAATTCCACAATGCAAGAGATTTGATTAGTAATTCCATCATGATACGACATAAGTGCGAGCGCAAAAATTTAACCATATCTGAATTCAAGATGCAATGGTAATCTTTTACTTCAAGGCGCCATTCATGTTATCATTCATGGAAATCAATTAAGCCAGTCATAACTTCTCCAAGGTTTGAACAATATAACATGGTTGTAGGCTAACTAGTACAAATATCATTATAATTAAGTCATTTAGCACTGGAAACTAAATGCACCCATTCTATCAAGGTGACTTAACCAGGACTTTGACAAATCTCCACTCCCACTTTAATTATCACCAAATTCTAGTTGGGCAATTAATTTTTATCCCAAGCTCAGTCTGTAGGCCATTTACCTTCATTGAACCTACGCTAACTAAAGTAATTTGTTATATCAGAAAAAATTCTAAGATGTTACTTTTAGTAATCATTCATGCTATAGCAATGTATACATATATATTTTATTATATATTTTTTTTAACTAAATTTGGCAATGAAATTTAAATGATAAATGACAAACTGATAATGAAATAACAATTTAAAAATAATAATAATAATACCAATCTGAATAAGTATTGAATGTGATAATTCCTTTTAAAGTTGACAGGATTCGATTAAAATAATCTCCTATCAATTATCCATCCATTAAGCAAGGTTTAACCATCATCCAGCAAGAGAATATAATTCTTAAACCTTCAAGGCACACAACTATACTATACCTAACCATCATTTAGCAACCCGCGAGTATAACTTTGCATGAACAATTTTGTCATTCAATATGAAGAATAACCAGACATAAAAATTTATTTAATTTATGCCAGAATAACCGGAAATCACTAAAGATGAACCCTTTTAAAAACGATTTAAAGATTGGTATCCCTATATATCTGTATAATGCTATAACCGCCAGGTGGTTATGCCAGCTAAATAGTTATTTCTGGTGCACAGCTAACCCTGCTATCATTTACAATAGAATCTCAGAAGAGCAACATGAAATAACCATATCCATATATGTGGCAAATAACTGTGCGAATCAATTAACAATAAAATCTACATTGGTTTTCAACACTATTAGTGCATTTAGCTTATATCTAATATTTATTACTATTACTTATTCAACAGTTACTAGTAGTTACCTTTGCGTCCTACAGTAGCTCTATAATATAGTAACCACACATTACACAAAAACAACAATACATTACAATTACAGCAGTTAGCCGCCCAGCCATGGTGCCAATAGCACAAAAACCAATAATTAGAAAATTTACGGCGTGGGAGTGCATGCCGAAAATCAATGATCAAGGGCGACTGTCCAAGGCTTCTGTCAGAACCAGGGTGTCCACTCAAAAGATTTCCTGATGGTGTCAAAGAAAATACCCTCACAGTCGTACAGCACACTCATGCAGAGTTAAAGGATACGATTTTAAATAGAGAACACGCCATAGAAATTAACTGTCATTAATTAGAGAATAGGATCTAATAATTTATCTGTCATTCATTGAAAGGTGAAACGGTAATGACTACAAAGCCATCTCGGTCTGACGCATAGATTTGCTGTCAATAGGGGTAAGTAGTAAATACACCGTGCAAGATAGAATGTAAAGATAAAAATGCCCTTCAATAGATGAGTTGCAGGACGGTCGAATGAAACAGGAATAACATAAAAACTCGGACAGCCAAATGGAACAAGAAACACCATCTTAGATCGGCCACATGTTTGTCTCCACACCTAGCACAGTAAAGCTACGCATGGCATCAACTTGCAGTACCTCCAGGAACGAATGCGTCAGTAAGCTGCGCGTAGAGGTAGGTTCAGGAAGCCATGAAGACAATCGTCCAGGCTGGGTGTGAAGGAAAGGATCTAACGCATGTTGAGGGGAGGCACGAATTAAGGAAAAAGATGGAACGAAATCTCCTACTCAATTTTCAAAGAAAAATGCCCACGCCTGTGGCCAGAATGAAAATGCTTAGAATTAAAACCAAAAATGCAGAGTAAGTTCACCAAATAAACGTAGGGATTTTTACCCAAAATCATAGAGATATTCCACTGAAAACATTTGAACGCCCACAGAAAACATTGAACGCCCACAGAAAACATTTGAACGCCCACAACCATATGAAAACACTGAGAAATGAAACCAAAAACGCAGAGCAAGTTCAGCAAATAAACGTAGGGATTTTTACCCAAATTGCAGAGATATTCCACTGAAAACATTTGAACGCCCACAGAAAACATTGAACGCCCACATAAAACATTTGAACGCCCACGGCCATATGAAAACATTCAGAAATAAAACCAAAAACGCAGAGCAAGTTCACCAAATAAACGCAGGGATTTTTAAACTATAAAAATGCAGGGAACACTAAGAGGAGTGCATGGCCAGGTTCTCCGGTGAAAAATAAGAACAGGGTTACTGTCACTACTTTAGAGTTTTGAATAAAACAACAGTTACCACAGTTCAACTACAGGAGTAAATAATTTAATTCGTCCATTCCATCCATATGCATCCGTTAAACATAAATCATATCACATTCTAACCTAATAAAACAGAATCATACCGTAGCCTTATCTCTCGCTTCGAAGATGATCGCACGCTCCTGCCGCTCCTGCTCCTTGCCGCTCCCACTCTCTGACCGTAGAGACTACACTGGTACCTCCCAGCCAAACGCTAGGGGTACTCTGCTTCCCCCTTAGCCCCCCGAGCTGCAAAGGGGCCACACACAGTCCAAATGGTATACCTAGCTTCCCAGCTCACCTCCACGGCTGATCTACCACTCTAATCCAGCTGAGAAATTCCCAACTCCTCACAAGAAATCAGTCCAGTTTCCCATTTCGACAACATAACAATGCCTAATAGCTCCTCCCCCTTCTTCCTTCTATTCCCTTTCATTTATAGAGTTTTTTTTTGTGCGACGTGCCCTTCAGGATGCACCACATGCTCCAAGGGTGTCACTCGCCAATTGGACTAATTAGTAGACATCTATAACCCCTGGAGTCAACACTCCGCCAAGTGAACTTGTGGGAGACTAAGGGTTCTAAGGAATAAGGCCCCCTCCTTATTGCGCGCCCCTTAGAATCATCATGAGTGACTGTCACAGTCTTCCCTCACAGCATCGTGGATCCTCTTGAACTAGGTAATTGTTAACCTATAGTTCGAGCCATGGCCAGAGTGCTAGTAGGTGGTGGCAGGGCTCCTGTCCACCCCTCTCCCTCAACCTCTCTGGAACTCGTGTGTGGCCCCTTTACTCCATATGTGAGTCTGGTCGGTAAGCTATCGTCAGCCTGCATCATCAACAATCATGTCAGAAATGTCAACATCAAATCATCAAATCAATGAAACATCACAGTAAATAAATCAACCCAAATAGCACACTCCCTGACTCAATCCAGAGTCCAAGGGGGTTCTACCGATGCCTCTGCATCCTCAAGGTCCAAAACCCTGCACACTCAATACAACTGAGTCAATAGCACCTGTCTACATCGAATAGCAAAACATCATGTCGTCTATAATAACGCATCATAATCAAGTATAAATGGTTTAACATCAGAAAAGTCTAGATCACTTGCGAGCAAGTGTCCTCAAATAATAAGTGTTCTCAGTGCACCAGAGCGGGATGTTACATACACCCCCTCTTGGTCTAAACTTCGTCCTGAAGTTTCTCAGTATAAATGCCGAAATAAAAGCACCACAATATCATAAGTACCACAGTATCATAAGTCTATCTATCAAACAAAAATGGTAACTATTGGCGCATATCATATGCGTCCTCCGAGGTCGCCGAGTGTGGACTATAAATTTCCCACTGGACCTTGACCTGATCTACTGTTCGACGTCGTAACTGTCGAACGCAATGATCTAAGATGCAGACCAGCTCAATTGTGGGCGCTCCCTCGTCCGATACCTATAATGACCTCATGTCAATCACGTGTATAGGGTCACTAATATAATGTCTCAGAACAGATACATGAAAAACATCGTACATACGCCTCAAAGAATCAGGCCAGGCTAGTCGATAGGCCACGGGCCCCTTTCTCTCCACAATCTCAAAAGTTCCTACGAACCTAGGAGAGAGATTAGCTCCCTTTCCAAACTTGATCAAACTCTTAGGCAGTTTAACCCGCAAGAGGACTCAATCGTTGACCTCGTAACTACGGTCGACTCGGTGCGCATCAGCATAACTCTTCCATTGATCTTGTGCTTCTTTAATCCTTTGTCTTATGGTTTTCATTTGCTCTTCCATTTCTTGGATCGCTTCTGGTCCCACCAGGACACCATCCTCAAGCCGATCCCAACTCAAGGGCGTCCGACACGGTCGCCCATAAAGGAACTCAAAAGGCGCCATCCTTATGGTGCTCTGATAATTGTTGTTGTAAGCAAACTCTACTAGAGGCAAGAATTCCTCCCAACGCTTTTGTTGGTCCATCACATACATGTGCAACATGTCTTCGAAGGTTTGGTTCATTCGTTCGATCTGTCCGTCAGTCTCTAGGTGATATGCAGTACTAAAATTAAGTTGGGTTCCCAAGGTCTCTTGGAAACTCATCCAAAATCGTCCTGTAAACACCGATCCTCGATCAGATATAATCCTCTTATGCACGCCATGTAGCCTCACAATCTCACTGATGGAAACTCTCGCTATGTGAGGTGCCTGATACGTCGTACGCACTGGAATAAAGTGAACACTCTTTGTCAGAGTGTCTACTACTACAAAAATAGAGTCGTGTCTCCTTGCCATCAGTGGCAATCCAAAGATAAAATCCATCGAAATAACTTCCCATTTCGATTCCGGAATGGCATGTGGTTGAAGTAATCCTGCCGAGTGTCTATGTTCGGCCTTTACCTACTGACCCTCTAGACATCTGGCCACATAGTTGACTATGTCAGCCTTCATTCCCTTCCAGAAGAATAAGGGTTTAAGGTCTGCCCTCATCTTCGTGACTCCTGGGTGAGTCATGTAAACTACTCTATGAGCCTCGCTCAGGATCAACATCCTCAACTCATCGTTGGCGGTACATAAATATGACCTCTAAACCTCAATAACCCATCGCTATCAAAAGAAAATCCCTCATATCGTGGTAACATCATTGTGTTTTGTCCAATAAAATCCTCGACTTCCTTGTACCAGTCATCGTCACGCTATAAAGTGAGAATCTTCTTACGTAGATTCATTTGCAGAGGCAACACTGAAAAGATGCGTGGCCTCCAAATCAAAGCATCCACCACTCGGTTCATTGTTCCCTTTATGCAAGTAATCTCAAAGTCGTACTCGCTAAGCAATTTCAACCAATGTCGTTGTTGCACGTTCAGGTCGCTTTGCATGAAAAAGTGTTGCAGCCCCCAATGATCAGTCCTTAATTCAAATTTTCGTCCAACAAGGTAGTGTCTCCAAACCTTCAAGACATATACGATGCCTAATAACTCCAAATCGTGGGTTGCGTAGTTCTCCTCATGCCTTCTCAGCTTCCTCGAAATGTAAGCAATCACTCGTCTGTCTTGCATCAAGACTCCACTTAAACCTTCCTTGGATGCATCAGTGCATACCAAGAAGTCTAAGTCCATGTCAGGGACCTTTAGTATCGGCACTATTGTCAACAACTCTTTAATCCACTGAAATTCTTCCACGCATTTCTCCGTCCAGACAAACTTCTTGTTTTTCTTCTACAGTTACCTGATCGGATTTGCTATCTTTGAAAATCCCTCGACAAACCGTCGATAGTATCCCACTAAACCCATAAAATTACGCACTTCTGTGACATTCGTTGGCGCAGGCCATTCCATAATAGCCTCAACCTTGGCTGGATCCACGGAAATGCCTTTGCCGGAGATGACATTCCCTAAGTAGTGAATCCTTGATTGATAAAAGAGCATTTGGACAACTTCCCATACAATTTGTGTTCTCGTAAACATTGTAGTACCAAGCGCAAGTGCTCGTCATGCTCCTCTGTCATCCGAGAGTAGATCAAAATATCGTCAATGAATACTTGGACGAACTTGTCCAAGTACTCAGGGAACCCCCGTCCATCAAACTCATGAATACCCCTGGGGCATTTGTCAGTCCAAATGGAAAAACAGTAAACTCGTAATGTCCAATCTCGTCTCAAGGCAGTCTTAGGGACGTCATCCTCCTTGATCCATAACTAGTGATACCCTGATCGCAAATCGATCTTGAAGAACACCGTCACACCCTTCATTTGATCAAACAGATCATCAATTCTTGGTAAGGGATAATGATTCTTGATCGTAGCCTTGTTCAGTTGACGATAGTCAATGCAAAGCCTCCATGATCCATCCTTCTTTCGTATGAAAATAACTGGTGCACCCCATGGTGACACACTAGGACGTATCAGTCCCAGGTCCAACAACTCCTTCAGTTTCGTTTTCAACTCTTGCAACTCTGAGGTCATCATCCGATAAGGCGTTCTTGCTATCGGTTCGGTCCCCGGGTTCAGGTCTATGGTAAACTCCAAATCCCTTTCCGGTGGCATCCTGGGCAACTCCTCTGGAAATACGTCTGCAAACTCCTTCACCACCGGAAGGTGTTCTAGACCTTCCGCCACACCCTTCTCGTTTAGCGCGAGGATCACATAAAGCTTGCACCCCTTGCGCATACTCTTCCGTAATTGTAAGGAAGAGACGAACCTCAGGGAAACTCCCTGGTTCCGACCTACAATCACATGTCTCTGTCCTTCATCATCAACCAACCTCAACCGTTTCATCTTACAGTTGAGTATCGTCGCATGTGATTCCAACCCATCCATACCAATCACGACGTCATAAGATCCTAAGATCATGACGTTCAAGTTGACCCTCGTGATGAACTCTCCTAGGTGAAGGGCACAGCCCATAACCTTTCCTCCAACCTTTTGTTTGGCCTATGAAGCCATCTCTATGAAGCTAAACTCATCCTAAACGACTGCCTTCGGGATGACATCATGCAAGGTTTGAAGCATCAAGACATTTAAACCTTGCATGCAGGCTGTCGTTAAGGCCCAACACGAACCTGAAGGCCTTAAGCTTCTCAGCATTAAGGTGCGGAGCATACTAGAGCAGCTCCATGAAACGTGCCTCGTACTCGGGCACCGTACGACCTCCCTGTCATAATGCATTGAACTCATTGAGATGATGCTCAATGAATTCCTCTAAAAGGTACCTCTCTCGGAACCGTTCCTCGAACAGTTCCCATGACATGTCTTCCACGACCAAGTTTGGCTGTGGCAGGAGCGTCTTCCACCATGGAAGAGCGCTCCCCTTGAGTTGAAAGACCGCCATGCAGACCTTCGTGTTGGAGGTATAATCGTGAAGTGTGAAGCACATATCCATATTCTCCAACCATGCCTCGATGGATGCGTCGTCCGGGGCAGCAAAGAACTCAGGAAATTTTACCTTCTCGAGTTCACGGTGAAAACTACCTGTAACGGCCAGTGCGTGCGGCGGAACCTCAGTGGGTGTCAGCGCCCTATCCTTGTCTCTGTCCAATCGGCTGATCAGAGCCTCAAACATGCGCTGAAAGGACCTCATCATCCCAATAACATCGCCAACCACTATCTTCTCCTGTCTGAGAACCTGCTCGCCTCCCTGGGGTGTTAGACCCCTCAGGCGTGGATGCTACTGGAGACGTCATGCTTCCTCCCCCTAGCTCCCCATCGTCTACCTCCGCGGCATCCTCTAACCATGATTACCAATCACACACACAATCAACTTGATCAACAACAGTATAATCATTCAAATCATGCCAACGAAAGCCGTAGCAAATCCCAAGTCATGAGTCGAACCGACTCTGATACCATATGTAAAAACCCTCCTCGTTATGACAAAAACTCTAATAACAGGTGCAGAAGTTTTCTTTTGTTAAAGGTGTGTGCACGCGTGTAAAGAGGAAATGGACACACTTGACTCTACGTCCCCACCCAACGACTAACAAGACGCAACCACCATGATCACAACAAGAAGACATAAGATGCACAACAAGTGACTGCAAGCATCTAAATGACATAGACACAAGGAAGAATCCATAATAGTAGATTTTAGTATTTCTGCACAGGAAAGCAGGGCGTTTAATATTAGTTCTCTGCTCTGGAGAGAGAGAAGGTCAGATAGGCTTTTGACCGACTGCTTAGGCAGAAACTAGTAATCTCTATCAGGTGTGTCACAAGAGTGGAAACCCTGCCTTTAAAGGGCCCGATACTCTTGATATGACACTGGATTCTTTACACAATTTGGTCCACAATAAGTAAAACTAACTACCCCTCCATCCTACCCTACAAAGGTTAGGACCTCCAAGACACATAAGCAACGCTCAAGCCTAGGTTCCCATTGATTTTAACCATTTAAGGTCTCAGGGCTGGCGACTGCTTTGAGAAACATGGAGGTGTCTACATCCCTCCCGACACGACAGACCAAGAAATAAAATGCTAAACCAACTAACATCAATGACGATCGTCGTGTGATAAGTCCTATGAATCAACACAACTCATGAATTCCACAGTGCAAGAGATTTGATTACTAATTCCATCATGATACGACATAAGTGCGAGCGCAAAAATTTAACTGTATCTTAATTCAAGATGCAATGGTAATCTTTTACTTCAAGGCGCCATTCATGTCATCATTCATGGAAATCAATTAAGCCAATCATAACTTCTCCAAGGTTTGAACAATATAACATGGTTGTAGGCTAACTAGTACAAATATCATTATAATTAAGTCATTTAGCACTGTAAACTGAATGCACCCGTTCTATCAAGGTGACTTAACTAGGACTTCGAAAAATCTTCACTCCCACTTTAATTATCACCAAATTCTAGTTGGGCAATTAATTTTTATCCCAATCTCAGTCTGTAGGCCATTTACCTTCATTGAACCTATGCTAACTAAAGTAATTTGTTATATTAGAAAAAATTATAAGATGTTACTTTTAGTAATCATTCATGCTATAGCAACGTATACATATATATTTTATTGTATTTTTTTTTGAACTAAATTTGGCAGTGAAATTTAAATGATAAATGACGAACTGATAATGAAATAACAATTTAAAAATAATAATAAAAATACCAATCTAAATAAGTAATGAAAGTGATAATTCCTTTTAAAGTTGACAGGATTTGATTAAAATAATCTCCTATCAATTATCCATCCATTAAGCAAGGTTTAACCATCATCCAGCAAGAGAATATAATTATTAAACCTTCAAGGCACACAACTATACTATACCTAACCATCATTTAGCAACCCGCGAGTATAACTTTGCATGAACAATTTCGTCATTCAATATGAAGAATAACCGGACATATAAATTTATTTAATTTATGCCAGAATAACCGGAAATCACTAAAGATGAACCCTTTTAAAAACGATTTAAAGATTGGTATCCCTATATATCTATATAATGCTATAACTGCTAGGTGGTTACGCCAGCTAAATAGTTATTTCTGGTGCACGGCTAACCCTGCTATCATTTACAATAGAATCTTAGAATAGCAACATGAAATAACCATATCCATATATGTGGCAAATAACTGTGCGAATCAATTAACAATAAAATCTACATTGGTTTTCAACACTATCAGTGCATTTAGCTTATATCTAATATTTATTACTATTACTTATTCAACAGTTACTAGTAGTTACCTTTGCGTCCTACAACAACTCTATAATATAGTAACCAGACATTACACAAAAACAAAAATACATTACAATTACAACATTTAGCCGCCCAGCCATGGTGCCAATAGCACAAAAACCAATAATTAGCAAATTTACAACATGGGAGTGCATGCCGGAAATCAATGATCAAGGGCGACTGTCCAAGGTGTCTGTTAGAACCAGGGTCTCCACTCAGAAGATTTCCTGATGGTGTCAAAGAAAATACCCTCACAGCCATACAACACACTCATGCAGAGTTAAAGGATACGATTTTAAATAGAGAACACATTCGCTGTCAATAGGGGTAAGTAGTAAATACGTCGTGAAAGATAGAATGTAAAGATAAAAACGCCCTTCAATAGATGAGTTGCAGGACGGCCGAATGAAACAGGAATAGCATAAAAACTTGGACAGCCAAATGGAACAGGAAACACCATCTTAGATTGGTCGCATGTTTGTCTCCACACCTAGCGTAGTAAAGTTACGCGTGGCATCAACTTGCAGTACCTCCAGGAACGAATGTGTCATTCATGCTGCACATGGAGGTAGGTTCAGGAAGCCATGAAGACAATCATTCAAGATGGGCATGAAGGAAAGGATCTAACGCGTGCTGAGGGGAGGCACGGATCAAGGAAAAAGCTGGAACGAAATCTCCTACTCAATTTTCAAATAAAAATGCCCACACCTGTGGACAAAACAAAAATGCTCATAATTAAAACCAAAAATGCAGAGCAAATTCACCAAATAAACGCAGGTATTTTTACCCAAAATCATAGAGATATTCCACTGAAAACATTTGAACGCCCATAGAAAACATTGAACGCCCAAAGAAAACATTTGAATGCCTGCGGCCATATGAAAACACTTAGAAATAAAACCAAAACACATAGCAAGTTCACCAAATAAATGCAGGGATTTTTACCCAAATCACAGAGATATTCCACTGAAAATATTTGAACGCCCACAGAAAACATTGAACACCCACAGAAAACATTTGAACGCCCGCGGCCATATCAAAACATTTAGAAATAAAACCAAAAACACAGATCAAGTTCACCAAATAAACGTAGGGAATTTTAAACTATAAAAACACAGGGAAAACTAAGAGGAGTGCATGGCTAGGTTCTCCAGTGAAAAATAAGAACAAGGTTACTGTCACTACTTTAGAGTTTTGAATAAAACAACAGTTACCACAGTTTAACTACAGGAGTAAATAATTTAATTCGTCCATTCCATCCATATGCATCCGTTAAACATAAATCATATCACATTCTAACCTACTAAAACATAATCATACCATAGCCTTATCTCCCGCTTCGAAGATGACCGCGCACTCCTGCCGCTCCTGCTCCTTGCCGCTCCCACTCTCGGACTGTAGAGACTACACCGATACCTTCCAGCCAAATCCTAGGGGTACTCTGCCTCCCCCTTATCCCCCCGAGCCGCAAAGGGACCACACACCATCCAAATGGTATACCTAGCTTCCCAGCTCACCTCCATGGCTGAGCTACCACTCTAATCCAACTAAGAAATTCCCAACTCCTCACAAGAAATCAGTCCAGTTTCCCATTTCGACAGCATAACAATGCCTAATAGCTCCTCCCCCTTCTTCCCTCTATTCCCTTTCATTTATAGAGTTTTTTTTTGTGTGACGTGCCCTTCAAGATGCACCACGTTCTCCAAGGGTGCCACTCACCAACTGGACTGATTGGTAGACATCTATAACCCCTGGAGTCAACACTCCGCTAGGTGAACTTGTGGGAGACTAAGGGTTCTAAGGAATAAGGCCCCCGCCTTATTGCACACCCCTTAGAATCATCATGAGCGATTTTCGCAGTCTGCCCTCACGGAATCATGGATCCTCTCGAACTAGGTAATCGTTAACCTACAGTTCGAGCCACGGTGGGAGTGCTAGTAGACGGTGGCAGGGTTGTTGTCCACCCCTCTCCCTCAACCTCTCTGGATCTTGTGTGTGGCCCCTTTACTCCATATGTGAGTGTGGTCGGCAAGCTATCGTCAGCCTGCATCATCAACAATCATGTCAGAAATGTCAACATCAAATCATCAAATTAATGAAACATCACAGTAAATAAATCAACCCAAATAACACACTCCCTGACTCAATCCGAAGTCCAAGCGGGTTCTACCGATGCCTCTGCATCCTCAAGGTCCAAAACCCTGCACACTCAATACAACTGAGTCAATAGCACCTGTCTACATCAAATAGTAAAACATCATGTCGTCTATCATAACGCATCATAATCAAGTATAAATGGTTTAACATCAGAAAATTCTAGATCACTTGCGAGCAACTGTCCTCAAATAATAAGTGTTCTCAGTGCGCCAGAGCGGGATGTTACATAAGGAATGTAGTAAGTTGACATAACTCAACCAAGTTGAGCATCACAATAGATGTAACCATATTATCAACCTCTTAGTGTCACAATGTGACATAAAATTTAGTTCAACCATAACATTAACTTTGCTAAACAATATTCAACCATGTTCAACCATATCAAACCATGCTGAACAATAGTCAACCAAGGACAATTTATTTTTTAAACACATACATTATATTGTAGTGAATTTAAATAAATGTATTTATATATCATTATAACAATGAAGAAATAATTATCAAATATCACAATGTTTATTCAAATTTAATAATTTAATGGTCATCCATAGTAAAACATGGTCGACCATTGTCAACTTGTTGACGGGAGAAATTGATCGCTCGTAAACTGGAGGAGTGAATCTAGTCCGGGGTTGTCTAATTAACCCAAGACGTTTGGATTAATTCACTCCGACAGGTTTAGTGGCTCTGTTGGTCGATCTAAGTCCTAAAGAAAGTGAAAAATAACTAAAGGAAAAACAATGATCTAATAAGTAACAATCGCTAATAAATATACATACATCTAATATATATCTACAGTTTAACTAATTAATACTTATAAAATAATTCTACTTATCATATGTACAATATATACAAATAATTCTATTTCTAATACATATGTAATATGTACAAGCTATGAATTTTAATCTAAATCCATGAAAATCGAATGTAATTTGATTTTATAAACAAGAAGAAAGTTGTTATCTAATCTTTTGATTTGTTTTCTTAGATGTTTAGAATAAATCAAATATCAAACTGTCTAATTAAACAAAAGAAATAACAGATGGTAAAAAGTGTTTTAACTGCAGGGAACTTCTATATCTATTATACTAATGAAATCAAATAACAGGTCTGACATGTTATCGCATCCACTATCTATTCAATGCGTAACATCCAGTCACTTTATCTCATGAGGTAAACCTGCACCAGATCCTGAAATTGCTCCTAATAAATGTGAAGCAGTAATGATGAAGTTTGAATCATAACAACAAAACACATGATATATGCAGTTACTGTAATCTTATAATCTTACAAGCAGCCACAATAAGATAATTCTTCCTGTGAGAACTTGCATATAAACGTTTGATCGAAATTAGAGATAAACCTCTTAATTCAAATTGAATGAATGATTACTGTGTGTTATATCTGGGACATAAAAATATGGACAGTATATAATCTTTGATCATACCAACTGATAATAAACCATGATGACAAAAGCAATCATAATCTATTAACAAATCGAAATACAAATGACTTGAATAAAAATATTATACAGAAAAGTTAAAGCTGTGACGTGTATCATATTCCATTCAAGTCTGTAGTGAAACATCCATAGTCTTGCCCCAGGCTGAGATGATTATTGTTTACAAAATAATAGGTTTATATAAGTTTCAGGAAACACAATTGTTTCCTATTGATAAGATCAAGTTTGTTTCAAAAATATGGGGGATGCAATCACCCTGATTTCACTGAATCTACTACCAATAGCCTAATCTATTTACTAAAAACACAAAGTTGATATGGCTGGGAGATCTCAACAATGCCTCATATCTTCTTTGAAATCATGGGATCCTCAATCATCCTAAATACAAATAAAAATGAGAAGGTTTCAGATATGTTTTCAATTGTCAAATCAAACCATTCAAATTTTTCTAACTGGCTACAAAATCTTACGATTCTGTAGCTAGTTATAATAGCAAAGACAATCATATTTTATTCAATAAACAAAACAAACTAATCTTTATGAAAAATAATTTATTCAATCTAATCATATATCCTAACTTAAGAGTGACAAAATTGTGCTAAAATTAAAAAAAATCATACCTCAAATCATGGTATTAAAACTTATCAAGAAATTTTGGAGTTTACGATAGCTGTTGCTGCCTCTACATTCTTGAAAATGACACGGCCTGTAGTTTTCAATCCTTTCTCCTTGACTTGGATAATAGACTCGAGTCCACTGTTTTCATTTAACAATCTATCAACTTGGTCTCTTAAGGACTTGAGTTGGGACTGTAGCAAAGGCAGATCAGTATAGTACCTGTCGATCCACGATCGACATTCATCACACTGTGACTGTAATGATTGTGCATTGGCCCTGATATCATTAAGGGTTGGAGAATCATCCACATGAAAGGTAGGCTTTCCACAGAGTTGGATGCCAGGAAATTTGAGATCATCCTTCAGAAAAGGAGGCAGATTGCTAACATAATCGTAGGGTCGGTGAGGGTAGAGCCCATATGACACAGGGTCCTCTTCAACCAAGAATTTCTCAATTTTTGAATTCGAGTCTTCACTCACTTCAATTGTGTTGATTTTTTCTGCACATGGTTTTAATTTATTTCGAGCACATCGAGAAATCAAATGACCGACCCTTTTATTCTTGAAATTAACATCAATACTGCCCTTTACCTTCTTTCCTATAGGTTTTTTAACATTTGTAGTGCTATCCTTTGGATGTGAACCGGGTTGATTGTCCTGTTGAGGGACATTAGGGTAGGTCGAGGTTTCATTATTAGGAGAAAGATCACAGGCCTGGAGCGATGGAGAAAAAGATGTAGGGTTCAGAAGGGTTTCAACAATGACCGATTTATCTACCTATCCCAACTCACTGTTGCCAAAGCCATTTCATGAAATGAATGCATCCCAACAATCGTTTTGTAATTGCAACTGGTGCATGAGGATAATTTTAATTAAACCATGATGGAATAAACTCGAATCATACCTCTGCTCCCTGAACCATTTACCCATTTTATACACACTTCTAAGCATGTAGTAGGGAATATTTAATGGAAAGCCAATAAAAATCATAAGCAAGCGCAGATGATAAAGGAAAACTAATCTGAATATTCCTTCACACGTAATGAATTGCTTCACAATAGCCAGTAGATCATGCCACCTAGGTTTTAAGGATGAAACTAAAATACCTCGATCGCAACTGGTTATTTATTGTGAGGTGAACATCAAATTGCAGGGGACCTCCACAACTTTCGCATTCTTGAACCATTTCTGCCCAACTACTAGCATACCCATGGCTTGGCTTAAGAACTCTTTTGTTACCTCTAGTTTCACATCACCTATCTTTTCCCTACAGCCATCAAAAGTCAAGGCAAACTCTTGGGCGAATCAAAGATTGAAACCCTTAAATTTTTCGATGAATAAGTGCCAACCGCTCCTTTCTAAATCCTCCCTGGCGTTATCATATGATAGTAGGGTTTGGGTGCCATTCGGCTTAACCCTTACCACTGGAGCCATGTGGAATGGAAGGGAATCAACACAGAACTCACAGGTAAGGTTTGGTATAAAATTCACAGAGCCATATCCCCGAGCCTCATCAAAACAATGCTATGACAACTCAAACGGTAGGCAGAGGCGTTAATCACCATGCGTGGGAACAAAATCGTGAATCCCGAGACCATAATCGGGAGTGATGGCATCCTGTACTACATATCCCACCTTGGCATTAGGTACATGCTAGGACAGAGTGCGCGCATCCAAATTTAATTGCAAAGATAAGTGATTCATAAGAATTGAAAAATCAAAATTTCAAAGAAATATAGCTAATCAAACCAAAATTAATACAAAAAAATTAAATACCAACTGATAGGGGGCTTTCATTCAAACAACCATAAGCTTCTTAGGCATTCTCAAAATTGAAACAATCATAAACAATTAGAGCAACATGTCCATAGCCAAAAATTGCAATTCTATCATAAATGACATGCTTTCAATGAAAATTTAAAACAGAACGAAGACGATAGTTGCGAGTTTTCATCCTTTCAGTCATGAAAACAAATGTATGAACATATGATAGGTAAAATGCGACGATTTACAACTGTCGTTTGAAGAAAAGCTTATGAAGATTGGTAAAATTTCATAGACCTTGTGTAGGCAGCTTTATAAAAAATGGTAATTATATACTTCTTGCCAACACAACCATAATCATCCATAGTCAACCATAATCATCCATTATCTATTCCGAATACCTTTATTTTTTTCTCTATCTGATTTTCTACCAGAGCCTTCAACTCTTTAAATTTATCAAATACCTTAGATTTCTTTCTAAGAAAATAAATCCATGTGTTCCTTAAAAAATCATCTTTGAATGAAACATAATACATAGATTTACCTAGGGACGGAATAGGAACAGGTCCAAACACATCACTGTGTATCAACTCTAAGACCCCCTTTTCTCTTGTAGCACCACATGGGAATCTTACTCGATTTTGTTTACCATATATGCAATGTTCACAGAAATCAAAATACAGAGTGCAATTAAACACACCTTCAACCATAGCTTTACCTTGTAGTGTTCGAAGGCCCTTTTCTCCAATATGTCCCAGTCTTTGATGCCACAACATGGTCTTCTTTTTAGGGACGATATTGGTCTTGTCCTCTTTATTTGTCTCCTAAAGGACAGCAAAACTGTTACACCCTTTAGTATAAGTGCTGCACAACAACTTGTACAAAGTTCCACATCGAACTCCCCTCATCAACACCATTGCTCCTCGTACCATATTGCAAGTATTCTTTCCAAATACAGTACCCACTCCTGCATCGTCCATATTGCTTACAGATATTAGGGTCCTAGCTAGTTTTGGAATGTGTAGAACCCCAGGAAGAGTTCTAATCCTTCCATATTTTAGCAACAACCTAACGCTTCCACGTCCCAAGATTTTTGTTGTCAAGTCATTTCCTAGGAATACGTCACCACCATAATATTTTTCATATTCAGAGAACCACTCCCTGTGAGGAGTCATATGGTATGACTCACCTGAGTCGATCAACCATACATCAAGGTCTTCATGTGTACTTGTAGATGCTAGGTAAACATCACCTCCTTCTTCAGTGGAGGTTTTCGCCTCTGTTGAAGAGATACTATCAGATCCCTTTGGTTTTTCAACCTTTTTAGACCTGTAATCTTTCTTAAAATGCCCTATTTTACCACACTTCGAACATTTCCTCAAAGATTTTTTTGGAGACTTAGATCTACCTATACATTTAGATCTCCACCCTAAAGGCCTACCATGGTTCTTGTCTTGGGTACACCCTCTTACAAATAAAGCATCTGTGTTGTGACCATCCGTGCTTTTTTTCCTCATATCTTCAGATAACAAGGGTGGCTCAGTCTTGGCACCACTACCACTCTCGACACTACTGGATATCAACCAGGAACCACCTCCCTTCTTCCATCCAGAGTACTTAATGCTCGTTTTTTAGCTCATAAGACATATTGTTGATCAAATTCACCGAGACACCCTCATGCATCAAAGAATTTGCATGTTGTACAAGGCCTACTAGAACTCACCAGCAACCCAGAGGTGTCGTACTTGTGCCAGGCCATTCATGCTCCAGCCTAGGAACCACCCCCTCAGCAATGACCCGAGCAAAACGACCTCAGGTGAAAATGGGTAATTTGCTTGGTTTGGCTATCACGAGCATTCTTATCTTATCTCCTTACACTATAACAAAGAATTTTTACAGTTATGTCTTTAATTTTTAGTCTATGTCTTTTTGTCTGTCTTGGTTTCCTAGCACAATGTTGAACAGACTCGAATCTGCCACTTGCCCTACTTTTCATTCAACAGGTTAGATGTCTGATTGCCATTTTTGACAATGACATCACAATCTGTCACCTTCTTTGGTTTCCGCTAATTTGGCGGAACAACGCGATACTAGATTATATAAACTATGATAAGCTTTAAATAGAATGTAGAACAAAACAACATTCAACAATGAAAA
>ML809175.1:132737-150791 GCA_009831015.1 Picea engelmannii
AAGCTACGAATTTTAATCTAAATCCATGAAAATTGAATGTAATTTGATTTTATAAACAACAAGAAAGTTGTTATCTAATCTTTTGATTTGTTTTCTTAGATGTTTAGAATAAATCGAATTTCAAACTGTCTAATTAAACAAAAGAAATAACAGATGGTAAAAAGTGTTTTAACTGTAGGGAACTTCTATATCTATTATACTAATGAAATCAAATAACAGGGTTGACCTATTATCGCATCCAATATCTGTTTAATGCGTAGCATCTAGTCACTTTATCTGACTAGGTAAACCTGCACCAGATCCTGAAAATGCTCCTAATAAATGTGAAGCAGTAATGATGAAGTTTGAATCATAACAACAGAACACATGATAGATGTAGTCACTATAATCTTATAATCTTACAAGCAGCTACAATACGATAATTTTTCCTATGAGAACTTGCGTATAAACGTTTTATTGAAATTAGAGATAAACCTCTTAATTCAAATTGAATGAATGATTACTGTGTGTTCTATCTGGGACAAAAAAATATGGACAGTATATAATCTTTGATCATACCAACTGATAATAAACCACGATGACAAAAGCAATCATAATCTATTAGCAAATCAAAATACACACGACTTGAATAAAAATATTATATTGAAAAGCTAAAGCTGTGACATGTATCATATTCCGTTCAAGTCTATAGTGAAACATCCATAGTCTTGCCCCAGGCTAAGATGATTAATGTTTACAAAATAATAGGTTTATATAAGTTTCAGGAAATACAACTGTTTCCTATTGATAAGATAAAGTTTGTTTCAAAAATATGGGGGATGCAACCACCCTGATTTCACTGAATATACTACCAATAGCCTAATCTATTTACTAAAAACACAAAGTTGATATGGCTGGGAGATCTCAACAGTGCCTCATATCTTCTTGGAAATCATGGGATCCTCAATCATCCTGAAAACAAATAAAAATGAGAAGGTTTCAGATATGTTTTCAATTGTCAAATCAAACCATTCAAAATTTTCTAACTGGCTACAGAATCTTACGATTCTGTAGCTAGTTATAATAGCAAAGACAATCATATTTTATTCAATAAACAAAACAAACTAATCTTTATGAAAAATAATTTATTCAATCAAATCGTCTTAAAACTTATCAAGAAATTTTGGAGTTTACGATAGCCGTTGATGCCTCTACATTCTTGAAAATGACACGGCCTGTAGTTTTGAATCGTTTCTCCTTCCCTTGGATAATAGAATCGAGTATGTTGTTTTCATTTGATAATCTATCGACTTGGTCTCTTAAAGACTTGAGTTGGGACTGTAGCAAAGGCACATCAGTATAGTACCTGTCGATCCACGATCGGCATTCATCACATTGTGACTGTAATGACTGTGCATTGGCACTAATAGCATTAAGGGTTGGAGAATCGTCCACGTGAAAGGTAGGCTTGTCACAGAGTTGGATGCCAGGAAATTCGGGATCATCCTTTAGACAAGGGGGTAGATTGCTAACATAATCATAGGGTCGGTGAGGGTAGATCCCATATGACACAGGGTCCTCTTCAACCAAGAATTTCTCAATTTCTAAATCCGAGTCTTCACTCACTTCAATTGTGTTGATCATGTCTGCATAGTGTTTTAATTTATTTCGAGCACGTCGAGAAATCAAACGACCGACCCTTTTGTTCTTGAAATTAACATCAATACTGCCCTTTAGCTTCTTTCCTGTAGGTTTTTTAACATTTGTAGTGCTATCCTTTGGATGTGAACCCGGTTGATTGTCTTGTTGAGTAACATCAGGGTAGGTCGAGGGTTCATTATTAGGAGAAAAATCACAGGCCTGGAGCGATGGAGAAGAGTTTGTAGGGTTCAGAAGGGTTTCAATAATGACCGGTTTATCTACTTGTCTGAACTCACTGTTGCCAAAGCCATTCCGTGAAATGAATGCATCCCAACAATCGTTTTGTAATTGTAATTGTTGCATGAGGATAATTTTAATTAAACCATGATGGAATAAACTCGAATCAGACCTCTGCTCCCTGAACCATTTACCCATTTTATACACACTTATAAGCAGGTAGTAGGGAATATTTAATGGAAAGCCAATAAAAATCATAAGCAAGCGTAGATGATAAAGGAAAACTAAACTGAATCTTTCTTCACACATAATGAATTGCTTCACAATATCCAGTAGATCATGCCACCTAGGTTTTAAGGATGAAACTAACATACATCGATCGCAATTGGTTATTTCTTGTGAGGTGAACATCAAAGTCCAGGGTGTTAGAAAAACAGGACCGCGAAGAAATAAAATAAAACAAATGCAGAAACAAAAACACAGAAGACACACAATACAATAGAGACACAGATTTACGTGGTTCACCCAGTGTGGGCTACGGAAACCAAAGAAATTGCCAGGTCCTTCCTTTATTATTATCCAACAAATGAAGGGATACAACCTACAACAAAACCCATTGTAACTTTCTCTTCTTTCTCTCACAGTCTCCTCTCTCAGAATACAATATTCACCCTCGTACATAGCTGAAATACATTTCCCTCATAAAAGAGGGTTGCCTTCTAGGGCAAAAAACCCTAACATAATCTCTACCGTTAGATCTGCGACCTTATAATGAATGGTCCAGATTTACAATTAAATTACAATATACTTTTATAAGGCAATTTTTGATTCGGGGGCCCGCTTGCCCCCAGACCCCTCCTCTGCACTCCCCCGCGTGGAAGAGTGTACATACTTCTGGGGTGTAAATATTTCATGGGGTATAGACACGGCTGAAAGCAAAGGACCTCTGCATCAGGAAGATAATCAAGCTCCACAACCAACACAGGGGACGTCCTCAACTTTCGCATTCTTGAACCATTTCTGCCCAACTACTAGCAAACCCATGGCTTGTCTTAAGAACTCTTCTGTTACCACTAGTTGCATGTCACCTATCGTTTCCCTACAACCATCAAAATTCAAGGCAAACTCTTGGGTGACTCAAAGATTGAAACACTTAAATTTTTTGATGAATAAGTGCCAACCGCTCCCTTCTAAATCCTCCCTGGCGTTATCATATGATAGTAGGGTTTGGGTGCCATTCGTCTTGACCCTTACCACTAGAGCCATGTCGAATGGAAGGGAATCAACACAGAACTCACAAGTAAGGTTTGGTAAAAAACCACAGAGCCATAGCCCCGAGCCTCATCAAAACAATCCTATGACAACTCAAACGGTAGGCAGAGGCGTTAATCACCATGCCTGGGAACAAAATCGTGAATCCCGAGACCATACTCAGGAGTGATGGAATCCTATACTACATGTCCCACCTTTGCATTGGGTACATGATAGGACAGAGTGCACACATCCAAATTTAATTGCAAAGATAAGTGATTCATAAGAATTGAAAAGTCAAAATTTCAAAGAAATATGGCTAATCAAACCAAAATTAATACAAAAAAATCAAATACCAATTGATAGGGTTATTTCATTCAAACAACCATAAGCTTCTTAGGCATTCTCAAAATTGAAACAATCATAAACAATGAGAGCACCATGTCCATAGCCAAAAATCACAATTCTATCATAAACGACATGCTTTCAATGAAAATTTAAAATAGAATGAACATGATAGTTGTGAGTTTTCATGCTTTCAGTCATGAAAACGAATGTATGAACAGATGATAGGTAAAGTGCGACGATTTACAACTGTTGTTTGAAGAAAAGCTTATGAAGATTGGTAAAATTTCATAGACCCTATGTAGGCAGCTTCATAAAGAATGGTAATTATATACTTGTTCCCAACACAACCATAATCATCCATAGTAAACCATAATCATCCATTATTTGTTTCGAATACCTTTATTTTCTTCTCTGTCTGATTTTCTACCAGAGCCTTCAACTCTTTGAATTTATCAAATACCTTAGATTTCTTTCTAAGAAAATAAATCCATGTGTTCCTTGAAAATTCATTTATGAATGAAACATAATACACAGATTTACCTAGGGATGGAACAGGAACAGGTCCAAACACATCACTGTGTATCAACTCTAAGACCCCCTTTGCTCTTGTAGCACCAGATGGGAATCTTACTCGATTTTGTTTAGCATATATGCAGTTTTCACAGAAATCAAAATACAGAGTGCAATTAAACATACCTTCAACCATACCTTTACTGTGTAGTGTTCGAAGGCCCTTTTCTCCAATATGTCCCAGTCTTTGATGCCACAACATGGTCTTCTTTTTAGGGATGATATTGGTCTTGTCCTGTTTATTTTTCTTCTAAAGGACAACAAAAATTTTACACCCATTAGTATAAGTGTTTCACAACAACTTGTACAAAGTTCCACATCGAACTCCCCTCATCAACACCATTTCTCCTTGTACCATCTTGCAAGTGTTATTTCCAAATACAGTATCCACTCCTACATCATCCATCTTGCTTACAGATATTAGGCTCCTAGCTAGCTTTGGAATGTGCAGAACACCAGGGAGAGTTCTAATCCTTCCATATTTTAGCAACATCTTAACCCTTCCACGTCCCAAGGATTTTGTTGTTGAGTCATCTCATAGGAATACGTCACCACCATCATATTTTTGATATTCAGAGAACCACTCCCTATGAGGAGTCATATGGTATGACGCACTTGAGTCGATCAACCATACATCAAGGTTTTCATGTCTACTTGTAGATGCTAGGTAAACATCACCTCCTTCTTCAGTGGAGGTTTTCGCCTCTATCGAAGAGATACTATCAGATCCCTTTGGTTTTTCAACCTTTTTAGACCTGCAATCTTTCTTATAATGACCTATTTTACCACACTTCCAACATTTCCTCAAATATTTTTTTGGAGACTTAGATCTACCTGTACATTTAGATCTCCACCCCGAAGGCCTACCAAGGTTCTTGTCTTGGGTACACCCTCTTACAAATAAATCATCTGTGTTGTGACCATCCATGCTTTTTCGCCTCATCTCTTCAAATAACAAGGGTGGCTCATTCTTGGCGCCACTACCACTCTCGACACTACCAGATTTCAACCAAGAACCACCTCCCTTCTTCCATCCGAAGTAGTTAATGCTCATTTTTTAGCTCATAAGACATATTGTTGATCAAATTCACTGAGACACCCTCATGCATCAGAGAATTGACATGTTGTACAAGGCCTACTCGAACTCACCAGCAACCCAGAGGTGTCCTACTTGTGTTAGGCCATTCATGCTCCAACCCAAGAATGACCCCCTCAACAATGACCCGAGCGACACGACCTTGGGTGAAAATGGGTAATTTACTTGGTTTGGCTATCACGAGCATTCTCATCTTAGCTCCTTACACTGTAACAAAGAAGTTTTATAGTTATGTCTTTAATTTTCAGTCTATGTCCTTTGTCTGTCTTGGTTTCCTAGCACAATGTTGCACAGACTCGAATCCACCACCTGCCTTGGTTTTCATTCGACAGGTTAGATGTCGGATTGCCATTTTTGACAATGACATCACAATCTGTCACCTTCTTTGGTTTCCGCTAATTTGGTGGAACAACGCGATATTAGATTGTATAAATTAAGATAAGCTTTAAATAGAACGTAGAACAAAACAATATTCAACAATGAAAAGATTAGATAATCAAAACCTTTGTATAATGAAAATTTAAATATCAAACATTCACTTTATTTTAATGTAAAGTAGGTAAACCAATTAATTCTCTAAACAATAAACTATCATCATCCCATTTTCATACTAGAGTATATCATCACTGAAAGTTAGTTAAGAGAATAATAAAGACAAAATAATGTATTTAATAAGTTTTGTTTGTAGGTTTTATTTTTTCTTTTGGGATGCTTAATAAAATATATTATTTTATATTTTAAAAACTAATATTATAGATGTTTAATTAATTTAAAATAACTTATTTTTATTTATTAATTTAAAGAAGAAACAAAAAAAATATTTTATAATATATTGAGTTCTATAAATTATATGAAAAATTAAAACATAGCTTTTTATTTTTGTTAAAATATAATGAATATATGTATTTAAGAGAATTTAAAATATTGATTAATAAAAGAAATGTGTTATATAATAAATTAAAAATTAGTGTTAGAATATAATGAATATATCTGTTTAAGAGAATTTAAAATATTGATTAATAAAAGAAATGTGTTATATAGTAAATTAAAAATTAGTGGAAATCACCATTTTATATTAAAAGATAAATAAGATAATAATATTATAATTTTTTTTTTAGAAAAATCAATTTTTTTTTCTAGGAAATATAATTTTTTTGAAAAATTAACTTTTTAAAAATTTAATAAATAAAATTATTTTAAAATAAACTAAAACTTAAAAAATAGTTCTAAAATAAATCTTTATTTTTATTTTTTTTAAATGTTACTTAATGGTTTAGTTTTAAATAAATGTTAATTTACATTTTTTTGAAAATGTTACTTATACTATATTATACTATGAAGATAGCTTGATGGGTTAACTCTACTTGTTGAGTATTATGAATTCAAAATAATAAGTATTATCAAAGTTCCTATAAATAAAAATATTGTACCTCACTCCATTTCCATTCCGATAAAATATTATACCACAAAAATATAAAATCATAAATTTTGAATATAATTATTATAATAATTATAAGATATATTTAAAAAATATAAAATGATATTTTATTTTAAAAATTAAACTATTAGAGTATGTTTAAAACATTATTTAATAAGTTTAATTCGTTTAAATTAAGTGAGATAAATAAATATGATGGTGATTAAAGTCCACTAAGATCGAAATAACAATAATGTATTTTTAAGATCAAGCCAAGCTAGATACCAAATTGGTGTATGAAACCCCTTGTTTATGGGACAAGGGACATAGAATATCAAATCTAAAATATAGTTATAATAATATATTAAGTTTAAAATGCCCCGGATGGGGTGACACGTTGCGCAACATTGCCATCCGTCATAGCGCCTAGCCAAGGTTTAAATATGGCAGGTCGTTCCCCGTCTATTCAACATTAACGATGGGAGAATGTAGTTACAGTAGACCTCCAGGTGAGCAAATTCTCCCTCGTGTGAAAGGGCCAGCACTACAAGCATTAGATATGACAGAGTTAAAGCAAAGCTAGGTGCAGTCATCCCACATCTCGCAATCCATGATCCTACAATTGATTTTGCAATGGATAAGATCGCTCACACCGCACGAGCACTAGATAATTGGTAGCCCACAGACATTAAGAAAGAACAAAATCCCCAACTGTGCCTGAAACTCAAGAAGGAAGTAGCTTAAGGGGAAAGCTTGAAGAGGATTTCCCAACCTGCTAGATAAAGGAAATACCATACATGGAAGACACCCTGACTGCCTTGGAGCCTCACGTAAGAGGCAAAACAAGGGGGAGGCTCTATGAGGATCTCCCAATGTGCTATATTGAGGAAGTGCCTTACATGGATGTGGTCTCGCAGAGGACCTGTGCAGTAATGGTGCACCACACGGACATCGCAACCATGGAAAAAGATGAGGCCAGCACAGAATCAGATAAGGGTAACCCAGGCAAGGCAGACACAAAAGGAATGCATGCATTCTCCGGTGCCCATCCACCATTCCTCCACATGACACACCTGGAACTAGCGTTTGAACTCTGAGGACAAATGGAAAACTAGGAGCACAGATCCATCCTAATGGGATAGTGTTTGGATATGCTTTCGGACCCTTACTCCAATGCCTCGGCAAATTGGAAATACCCAACGTGTGCCTTGCCGTTTTTCATTCAGGCAAGAGCAATGTGGCAGGAGGACGAGGACGATAGGTGAGTGGGTATTTGAGATTGTCTTTATTAGTCTAGGTTTTAATCTTTTTGTTTAGATTCAAGATGATATATTGCCATCTTTCCTAGTTTCCTTTGAGCATGACAGATGGAGAAACAATATTTTGTTTTTTTTCCTAGAAGCAACATACATGCACCAAATTGTGTTGGTTTCCGGTAAAATGGCGACACATCTGGTGGCAACGGTACCTTTGTATCTCTTTGTATTTTTGTTAATATAATATAGCAGGTAACACCCCATTTTCACTTTAAAATATATATATATATATATATATATTACGTTTAAAATATAAAATTATTATAATAATACATAAGATACATAAAATATAAAATTATTATAATAATCATCATGCAACATAACCATTGAAAAATACAAAAGTTTATCATAAGTAAACAAAGATGAATGTCACAATAAGACATAATCATAAAGGAGTTCCACAATCTAATTTAATTCTTAAGGATCATTGCAATGGGACATCATCCTTAATGAATATCATAATGTAACAAAACCATTGAGGAACATACCATTTTCACATATAACTAAGCCTAGCTAAAAGTAATAACCTAGCATAGCCAATGTGGAATGTTTGAATCAACATAACTATTGAGGAATGTCAACCATGGTCAAACATGGCCATCATTTTCATCCACAATCAATCATAGTCGAGCAAAATTAAACATAATAAAATACAATAAACCATGGTCATCCAATGCCTTCATGGTCAACCGTGGCCGATCATAGTCAACCAAATTCAATGTGACATAAACTTTGATGAATGTCATAATGCAACATAATCATTCATGAACCTAGAAATTTAATATAAATTATCCAAACTAAATGTCAAATTGTGACATAATCATGGAGGAACATCATAACTTAAGATAATCATTGAGGAAAGTCACAATAGGAAATAATAATTGAAGAAAGACACAATGTGAAATGAATTTCATTATGCGACATAACCATTAAGGAATGTAGTAAGTTGACATAACTCAACCAAGTTGAGCATCACAATAGATGTAACCATATTATCAACCTCTTAGTGTCACAATGTGAAATAAAATTTAGTTCAACCATAAAATTGAGTTTTGGAATGTGCAGAACCCTAGTGAGAGTTCTAGTCCTTCCATATTTTAACAACAACTTAACCCTTCCACATCCCAAGATGTTTGTTGTCTAGTCATCTCCTAGGAATACATCACCACCATCATATTTTTCATATTCAGAGAACCACTCCCTATGAGGAGTCATATGGTATGATGCACCTGAGTCGATCAACCATACATCAAGGTCTGCATGTGTACTTTTAGATGCTAGGTAAACATCACCTCCTTCTTCAGTGGAGGTTTTCGCCTCTGTGGAAGAGATACTATCAGATCCCTTTGGTTTTTCAACATTCTTAGACCTGCAATCTTTCTTATAATGCCCTGTTTTACCACACTTCCAGCATTTCCTCAAATATTTTTTTGGAGACTTAGATCTACCTATAGATTTAGATCTGCACCCCGAAGGCCTACCAAGGTTCTTGTCTTGGGTACACCCTCTTACAAATAAAGCATCTATATTGTGACCATCCATGCTTTTTCACCTCATCTCTTCAGATAATAAGGGTGGCCCAGTCTTAGTGCCACCACCACTCTCGACACTACCGGATTTCAACCAGGAACCACCTCCCTTCTTCCATCCGAAGTAGTTACTGCCCATTTTTGAGCTCATAAGACATATTGTTGATAAAATTCACCGAGACACCCTCATGCATCAGAGAATTGACATGTTGTACAAGGCCTACTCGAACTCACCAGCAACCTAGATGTGTCCTACTTATGTCAGGAAATTCATGCTCCAGCCCAGGAACGACCCCCTCAACGGTGACCCAAGTGACATGACCTTGGGTGAAAATGGGTAATTTAGTTGGTTTCGCTATCACGATCATTCTCAACTTGACTCCTTGCACTGTAACAAAGAAGTTTTATGGTTATGTCTTTAATTTTCAGTCTATGTCCTCAGTTTGTCTCGGTTTCCAAGCACAATGTTGCACAAACTCGAATCTGCCACCTGCCTTGGTTTTCATTTGACAGGGAAGATGTCGGATTGCCATTTTTGACAATGACATCACAATCTGTCACCTTCTTTGGTTTCCGCTAATTTGGCAGAACAATGCGATACTGGATTGTATAAACTAAGATAATCTTTAAATAGAACGTAGAACCAAAGAACATTCAACAATGAAAAGATTAGATAATCACAACCTTTGTATAATGAAAATTTAAATATCAAACATTCACTTTATTTTAAAGTAAATTAGGTAAACCAATTAATTCTCTAAACAATAAACTATCATCATCCCATTTTCATACTAGAGTATATCATCACCAAAAGCTAGTTAAGAGAATAATAAAGACAAAAAAATATATTTAATAAGTTTTGTTTATAGGTTTTATTTTGTCTTTTAGTATGCTTAATAAAATATATTATTTTATGTTTTAAAAATTAATATTATAGATGTTTAATGAATTAAAAAAAAAATTATTTATTAATTTAAAAAACAAAAAAAACAAATTTTAGAATATATTGAACTCTATAAATTATATGAAAAATAAAAAATCAATGTTAGAATATAATGAATCTATGTGTTTAAGAGAATTTAAAATATTGATTAATAAAAGAAATGTGTTATATAGTAAATTAAAAATTAGTGGAAATCACCATTTTATATTAAAAAGATAAATAAGATAATAATACTATAATATTTTTAAGAAAAATCTAATTTTTTTTTAGGGAATATAAATTTTTTGTAAAATAAACTTTTTAAAAATTTAATAAATAAAATTATTTTAAAATAAACTAAAACTTAAAAACAGTTCTAAAATAAATCTTTATTTTTATTTTTATTTTTTTTAAATGTTACTTAATGGTTTAGTTATAAATAATAATAATCTATTTGCAAATCCATGGATGAGAGCGTTCTGAAGCTAGGGTTTAGACACTGACAGCCGCAGAGGACTGCGCCCACAAGATGACGGCCCTGCAGGGGCTCCCGCATTGCCAAGGGGGGGCGCCGAATGGCACCTCCTACAGCTGAGTCACGGCTAATGAAGATCTAACAACCAAAGTGAAGAGGAGGACCTTTGAATCGCCTCTAGATATGCGCGCACAGTTGTTGGTCGAAGGGACATTCAAGGATCGGGACACAGATATGGATCCGGCTAAGGAAAACATCTCTGCAAGCACCTCGACCCCTTGGATCCCTGGTAAGTGCATTCCGCAAGCACCACAGGCCCCAAAATATGTCATAAACTCGCCCCGTATAGAGGAGCAGAAACAATACATGAGAGATAATGCCCTGGTAGGAAAGTTTCTAGGGCTATGGCCCTCGAAGCGAGATCTAGTCAAATGGATACAGTATCGGTGGAGGCCAAAAGGTCACTATGATCTCCAACTAGGATTGAAGGGTTTCTTCACGATCATCCTCCACAATCTAGAAGACAAGAACCGTATCTTTGATGGAGGGCCCTATTTTTTAAACTCGGCGGGACTCTTCTTGAGATTCTGGACAGAAAAGTTCAACCCCGAAAAGGAAGACTTCACCCATGCGCCAGTCTGGATTAGGCTGTACTCTATTCCCCAGGAATTCTGGTTGGAGGAAGTTCTCGCTAGCATAGGCAACACCATTGGTATTTATGTTAAGTCCTCCGAAGCAACTAAGCAAAGACTCTATACATCATATGCAAGAATCTGTGTTTATCTAAACATAGCCAAGCCTCTTCTGGGTTCTATTATGCTGGAGTATCATGATGAGGACTAGGATCAAACCATTGATTACGAACACATTCCCTTTCGCTGCAGGAAATGCCACAAGCATGGACATCTCTTCAGGGAATTCCCACTCAACGTTACTCACAAGGAAGGGAACCCAGAAAACGGCAAGGACAAGGAGGGATTCACGCAACAGGAAGAGCGAAGACGACAGGGAGGCAGAAAGCAACCGGCTCAGGTAAGTAAAGATTCTTCCACCAACAATAAGTTTACAATTTTACAAGATAACCCAGAAGAATTTTCAAACCTAGCACATATTAATCCACCGCCCCAGCATATGACATCTCAAACTAAGGACCTAGAGGCTGAACAATCGGCGAAGAGTAAGGAGTCGGAACCTCCCCCAATGGGACCGATGAGGGATCCGCCTGAGCAGCAGGAGATTGACGATGGGGATGAGGAAATGGAGGTGGAAGAATAGGACCTAGCTGGAGTAGATTTGGAACACCTTGAGCATGCCTGTAGACATCAAAAACTTTATACTATTCCCAGGGATCAACTCAGGAAGGTGCACAAAGTGTTCCTCAACTCCTCGGCGGGATCCTCAGCCCGAGCCAGCAAAGCACTGGGCATCCAGGGTAGTCAGACAAAAAACCCAAATAAAGCTCAAAAGGACGAGAAAAAATGAGGAAGGAAATCAACAAATAAGTTCATATAGGAAATTGGAAGCTTTATGGTAAATTCAGGGCAAATTCACCTAATCTCGGATAGCTTCCCCCCTCTCCCCCCCCCCTAGTCATCATGAAAATCATATCATGGAACATCAGAGGTCTCAACGGACATAGCAAGAAGAAACTGCTACGAGATCTGATCATAGAAGAAGCATCGGATGTTGTGATGTTGCAGGAAACAAAATGTACCTCAGAAGACCTTAATCGACTACTCCCTTATTATTGGAAGCAAGGAGGAGTGGTCTCAATTGATGCTRYAGGAACRGCTRGAGGACTGGCTATCCTCTGGAACACCAACACTGTCCTGCTGGAAAACTTTTGCACCACCAGATGGTCTATTACAGCCGATTATAGGCTCATTGGCTCTGACAAGCCAGGACATCTAACAAGTGTCTATGGACCGGCCACTCCAAGGGACAAACATGCCTTCCTTAGAAGCCTAAGTTACTTGTCCAACCTCACACAATACCACAGATGGATAGTGGGGGGCGACTTTAATATCATTTGCAGCCTGGAGGAGAAAAAAGGAGGATCACGACGACTGGATCGAGACTCCGACGACTTCAACAGTTTAATAGATGACCTCTGGCTAATTGACATAGAGGCCAATAATGGCATTCACAACTGGTCCAACAGAAGAATAGGAATGCACCAGATCGCCTGCAAACTAGACCGCTTCCTTTTGTTGGAGCCACTCATGATGGATGGCACTGCAATGGAATCTAGTATCTTAAATCGCATCGGATCGGACCACTGGCCCATACAGTTATGGCTGGATGTCCCAGCCACTCCGGGAAAGAAACCCTTCCATTTTGAACAATTTTGGTTAGATCATCCAGACTTCCAAGCAAACATCCATGGCTGGTGGAAGGAAGCATAAATCTCCCACGGATCTAAGATGTATAGGTTCCAGCAAAAGTTGAAGAATCTCAAACAAACGCTAAAGTTCTAGAACAAGCACACTTTCGGCAGCATCTTTGACTCACAAAAACAACTCACGGAGCAAATGAAAGAGATTCAATGTAGAATAAGAGAGCAAGGACTCACAGAGGAGCTCAGAGTCCAGGAACTCAAAGTGAACCAATAGATTACAGAAAGGAAAAGAGAGGAAGAGATATTGTGGAAACAGAAGTCGTGTATACAATGGCTCAAGGAAGGGGAACGCAACACTAAATTATTCCACCGAACTACTATCCAGAGAAGGCAATCCAATAACATCACGCATCTCATCTCAGAGGAGGGGGAGACTCTTCACTCCCATGCTGACCTGGAAACAAATTTGGTTGATTACTTCCAAGACCTTCTCATGGAACCCATTACAGACAAACATGAAGCAATCAATAAGATTACAAGGCACGCGCCTACCCTTGTGACTCAGGAACAAAATGCAGCCCTCCTTAGACCCTTCACCATCGAGGAAGTAGAACAAGTGCTCTAAGATACCCCCAAATGCAAGGCTCCAGGCCCAGATGGCTTCACCAGTGATTTCTTCCACTATTGTTGGCCGATGATTCGAACAGAGGTCTGGGAAATCCTGGAAGACTCAAGGATCATGGGAAAGGTCCTCCAGGATTTCAATGCAACTTTCCTCGCCCTTATCCCCAAAGAGGGGCAAGCGAATAGACCCAAGCAATACAGGCCTGTAGCACTTTGCAACGTCATCTACAAACTCCTCACGAAATTCATCGCCCGCAGACTCAAGCCGATCCTACCAACAATCATATCCCCAGAGAAATCAGGGTATGTTGAGGGCAGAAAAATCATGGATAACATCATTTTGGCGCATGAGGTAATTCACTCCTTGCAGAAAACCAAAACCCCAGGGATGCTTTTAAAGATGGACATATCAAAATCCTTTGATAAGCTCAGCTGGGAATATATGAAAGCAATGCTTATAGCTTTTGGCTTCGATCAAAACTGGGTTACTTGGATTTTAAATCTAACCTCCTCGGCCTTCTTTTCCCTGCTCATCAATGATGTACCTTCGAAACCCTTCTCCCCTTCAAGAGGTATTAGACAGGGAGACCCCCTGTCTCCTTTCCTCTTCATCATCATGGTGGAAGGACTTAGTAGATCTATCCACGCTGCTCTGGAAAAAAACCTTCTAACCGGTCTACCCTTGCATGGCATCTCCCCGCCTATCTCTCATAGCCAATTCATGGATGACACTCTCTTGATGGGCAGCCCGACTGCTCGAGAAGACAACTCACTCAAGGAGATTCTCCAAACCTTCTCTGATGCTTCAGGTCTGGAATGCAACAGGGATAAGTCTCAAATCTTCTTTTTGAATATTCCCCCCCCGATTCAGCATCACATCACGGAGATCCTTGGTTTCAACAGAAGCTCCCTTCCATCCAAATATCTAGGCATACCCCTGATTGACAACGCCCTCAGAAACTCCTCTTGGGAGAACCTACTTTCTTCCTTCTCCAAGAGGCTTTCCTCCTGGACCTTTAGAGCTTTAAATCTGCCCAGCCGCCTCATTCTGCTCAAAGCAGTCCTTCAAGCCCTCTCGATCTATGTTTTTTCTGTGCTAGCAGCTCCCAGATTTGTTCTCAACACCATCAAAAGATTGCAAAGAAATTTCCTTTGGCAAGGCCTTAACAAAGAAAAGAAGATTTCTTTAGTCAGCTAAGAAAATATCTATAGGCCTAAGGAACAGGGGGGACTAGGAATAAGAGTTCCATCTATAATGAACAAGGTCCTTAGTGCCAAAATCTGGTGGCACTGGCTAAAAAACCCCACAGATCTTTGGGATAAGTTGTGGAGGAAGAAATATGCCCCTAACACAGCAGAGAATAACCTGATTCGATGGAATGGGTATAACACAAGCTCCTTAATATGGACAGTGGCCAAGCAGAATAGGCAGATTATCACTCAGCATGCTTTTTGGGAGATAGGAAATGGGGAAACGACTTTGTTCTGGCAAGATTCCTGGCAACAATGGCCAGCCTTAAACACTGAGGAGTGGTCCCGCAACATGTGTGCCTAGGCTACAAGCATGGGCCTAACAAATGTAGCGGATTACTGGAAGAACAACCCCACTGGGGACACTTGGCGTTGTTGGCATCTGGATCGGGCGCGAATTAACTTGGCTCTGCATATCGATCTAGCACCTCTTCAAGAAGTGCTGGATAAGAGGAAAATCCCTATACGAGTAGGTGAAGACATACTTAGGTGGGGCTACAGACCACAGGGCTCCTTCACCATGCAGGAAGCCTATTAGCTTAAGACTAAGACAGATCACACCACAAACACGAAGATGTGGGGGAAAATTTGGAATCTGAAGCACTGGCCGAAAATCACCCTTTTTCTCTGGCTAGTCTTACACTCAAGCATTCTCACCTAGGACAATCTCTTGAAGAGGGGGTTTATTGGACCTTCTATATGTACTCTTTATGGAGAGGTAGAGGAAACCTTGAATCACCTACTCAATACTTGCTCGTACACAACACAAGTTTGGGATCAAGTAGCGTTAATCATGCGCACCTCGGACCGCTTTAGAGATAGTGTCATCGAAACTCTTTTCAATTAGAGGGATCAGGCATTTAGCTCTCCCTACCTCAACCGAGTTTGGCAGCTCTTACCTGGCTTTGTCCTCTGGCAAATTTGGAAAGAAAGAAACCAGAGAATATTCAGAAATAAATCTCACCCTTGGGGTCACTATTGGGGTCTTTGCCAATGCAACCTCATGGAAACTCTCCATCTTAGACTTTGGTCATATGCAGACTTAGCTTTCTCTCCCTCCGAGCTCCCTGTCCTTTGGCACTAGACTCCTCTTCCTCCCTCTCAGACGCCCTCCTCCCCCCCTCCCACCCCCCATCCGAGTAGCCCTTCCCTTTGGTATCCTCCCCCAAAGGATCTCCTCAAACTTAATTTTGACGGAGAGTCCAAAGGAAACCCGGGAGATGCAGGTTATGGAGTGGTCTTCCGTAATCATCTTGGACACATTTTAGCCATAGGAGAAGGCCCCCTTGGGATTCCACGAATAATGTAGCAGAACTCTGGGGCCTTATTAAAGGTTTGCAAATGGCCTCCCAGAACAATTATACAAAACTCATCGTCAAAGGGGACTCTCAGGTCATCATTGGCCTGCTGCGCAGAATCCTACACGGGGTCAACCCGGACAACATCTTGCCAAGCTGGAGACTCAGACATGGCCTGCAGATCATTGTAGTACTGTTGCATTCCCAACAAGTGATCATCCCCACACACATCAGAAGGAAGGCGAAACTAGATTGCGGATGAATTGGCTAATGTGGGCATCGATTGGAGAGGACCAGACCTCCGATGCTATTCTGCCCAGAACCCAGACCATCCTATCATCCAACAGTGTATTCGAAAATCTGGCTAAGTAGATGTTTCCCCGGATGGGGTGTTAGTGGTTTCCCCGTGGCAATGGATGGGAGCGGACACAGTCCGAGGCGACACGGAGCCACGTGACGGGCTCATGCCGCAGGCTAGTGCTGTCCCGGGAGAGTAATGGCATTTAAGTCATGATAATGGACGCGGTAATGGGCATTTACGCCACCCTTTGCTCCTCCGCAGTTTGTTCTATGGCTTGGCTCGTCGTTTTGGTCATTGCACCCTGTATGCGGTCTAAAGGGCTCCTCCCTTCACGGCGCAAACAGGACCAGGCTCGCTCAGCTGTTGTATCCATTGTTTGTCTACAACTCTGGTTTAACCTTGTCTAGACTCGCCCACCTGTGCACATGAAAGAATGGCTTAGAGGAAGGTCGAGGAGGGGCTCCCTTTGGAAGCCCCGTAGACCCCCAGTCTCACCTTCAGTCTCCCCTTCAACCTGTTCATCCTCCCTTCCTCAAACTCTGTCCACAGCTGCCACCCCGCCACCTTCGCAGTCTATGCTTCTTCACTCCACGGCCACCCCGCCACCTTCGCAGTCTTTGCTTCTTCACTCCATGGCCACTATCCCACGACGGTCGACCTCGATTCTGCGATGCCCTCAGGACCTCCGGATGCAATTCACAGTGACAAATGTCTTTCCCTGGACCTTCGAGTCATTTGAGTGGTGCACCACCGGAAAATAGTGAGTCCAACCGAGTGCGGCTCCACCCCACGACCCACCTCGACAGCGAGCACTTCAGGGATCGACTGGTCATCCTGTATGACTTAGTTTTTGAGCTTAGGAAGGAGGTGGCGGACCTCAAGTATCGCCTGCAGGCTACTGAAGAAAATGTAGCGACCTTCCTTCATATCCTCTTGACTATGCACTTGGAGCTCTCCTCGGACCCGGTTGACTCTGCTCTAGGGAAGGTTCCTGATATTGAGACGGGTGCAGGAAGGGATAGCATGCAGCGACTGGCAGAAGCGAAGTAGGAGGAAGCGGAACGAAGAGGCCCAGCTGAGGATAAGGAACGTGATGAGCGAAAGGAAAAGCGTTGAGATGACCAACCAACATATATCGAGGAAGAACCATGGACAGAGGACCTCTGAGCCACGTGGATAGGCTATTTTCCAGGTGTTTAGCTCTTTAGTGTTGTGTGTCAAGTTTTCTTAGGTTCATAGTTTAGATGGCAGTCAGTATGAATTTTGTTTGTTTATTGAACTAGTGACCTTCTAAGACTTGTGAATTGGGGGCTAGCTAGACTGGTTTCCCCTCTGTTGGGGCAGTCCAGTAACTGCAGCCAGTATATTGCTGTATTTTGACACTTTTATCAGCTTTAGCAGGCTCTTAACATAATATATACTTCTTATTTACAAAAAAAAAATGGTTTAGTTATAAATAAA
>ML809175.1:162529-173993 GCA_009831015.1 Picea engelmannii
GGGGATGTTTCAATTTTATAAATTTCTGTTGTTAGTGTAGGCTTCTAGGCTTCTAAATAGGATGTAATATTGGGAAATTTTATAGCTGATGTGAAGATCATAGAAAGGTTTTAGGTACGGAATTACTTACTAATTCATGTGAATTTTTTTTTGTATGTGTTACGGTCATTTTGAACAGACTGTTGAACCATAAGCATCTATTTTTAAATGGAACCATATATTCATGTGAAAGTTTTTTTGTATGTGTTATGGTCATTTGAAGTGACTGCTCAACCATCTAGTTTTAGCATTAAATTTCTTTATTAAGAATTAGTTACCATTCCAAAATCAATGCCCACGCTTATATTTCTCTCCATGATGTTCTTGCTCTTAAAACATTTTGCTATTAATTTCTAGACATGGTATTAGTAGTGACTTCAAACTCAACTAGTCCATTAACAAAGATCTCCTCAAATTTTTGGATTCTCTTCCTAAATAAGCTGTTTGTTCCATTTATTCTTGACAAATGGTAGTTAAATGCAACGTTCAAACTACTGGAGCCCTAGGAAAGTTCGTTCACTTTTACCTCTTATACCGTGATAATTGTCCATATAAATACACGTCTCTTGAAATTTCAAGCGATCAAGATATAATTACATGGAACACATAATCAATTGTCACAAACATCACCAAGAGTAACAGATTCAGTCCAAGCGATTAAGGTATAAGAGTAACATCTTGCTAAAATTATTTTAGTTAAAATCTACACCAAAAACTAAACCAAAATAGAATTTTTAATTATGTTCAATAGATTAATTATAATTACACAAAGCGTCACATTTATTATGTTCATTAGATAAAATAAGGTTACTTCGTAGCTCAGCAAAAATAAAAATAGGACTTATTAACTGAAATATTAAGTCCTCCTGCACGATTGTCATTGCTCTCAGCGCTTACACTTCTATTTCAAATCTCTTTTGTTCTCATCCCTTATACTCTCACAATCTTCTGTTCTCCTCCCTCAGACTCTCACAACATTGTTTCAGATTCTCAGCTCCAGTTCCTTTTGTTTCAACTGTGTTCTACATATAGTAAATAGATTAATTACCCCGAGAAGAGAAATATCTCAATAATAATGGCCTCTATAATTCTCTGAACCAAAGAATAAAATGTCCCAGATTTTAATTTTCACCTAGCTTTTCGATTATGGAACTGACGCGATAGCAAATTTAACTTGTTCGACAATGCAAACTTAAGCTTCTGCAATCTTTGTAAAAGTAAACTATAGAAATCCATTTTCTCATCACATCACTGTTATGGTACTCAATGTACTCTCTTTTCGTTTAAATTGCACTTAAATATACCCTCCTTCTTTTCATTGAAACATCAATCCATCTCTGTTATGGTACTCATTGTACTCTCTTTTTGTTTAAAGTGCACTTAAATATACCTTCTTTCTTTTCGTTTGTAACAGCCAAATATTTCTAAACATCATTAGGTTTCATAAGCAATTTATTTTGTAAACTGAAACAATAACTTCATAGCATAATATTGATTTTCATAACAGCAACTTCAGTAACTTAGATTTATCAATAAATACTGATTTCATGGCAGAATGAAATAAATACATAACTTAACAAAGTACCTGGTTCTGATGCTAATTTATGTTGCCTCTTTGCCTTGCTGCTTCCTTCCTGCTACCTAATACACAGATCAACCCTGCCACAAACAAGAAAATAACTGCCCAAAACTATTGTCCTCCCTGCCAACTAGGAAAACTACCTAGCTCCAGGATATCTACAGATATCCTGGCCCCAGAGCCCAAAACCTCCAGCAACTCGATGCCTGAACTGATCAAAAGTCACAACCAGAAACTCTCTGCTCACAGCAAATGTCATATTCCTCAGAAAAATCCATCCTCTGTCGAATGATCCTCCCGTAAACCTCCTTCCTTCCCTTATTCCTCCTTCACCGACTCCTCATTACTCCCTTACCTACCCCCGTCCTCCGTCCTTTGTTATCCCTTAATGTTTTTATCTTCTCGGGATTCATAGCTATCCCTCTCTGCATACGCAACCATTTTATAACATTTTTCATTGGTCTTTTAAATTTATTTCTCAGGTCATTAAATGTGATTTGTAGTTAAATTGTTACTGAGTTAACCACAATTATTTTCTTTAATTAATTTTACTTTATAATCTTTAAATATTTATTCAACTAGGGTCGTTACATACACCCACCCTTCAAGAAACTTCATCCCGAAGTTAAGGTATCTGATGGTACAAGGAAAAGAGCACGGTTAACACATTCACACCAAGTAACTAACATTATCGGTAAGTAAGTCAAGAAAGCTCATACATACTAGTGTATATGTACAAAAAATGCATGTGTAGCTAGTACATGCAAGTCTCGTGCATGTACTAATAATCAAACTATCATCCTTTAGTAATTTATGTATGCATTCAATCCAGTCAGCAAGACTAGTCTTTTATAAAAGACAACAATCAATCAATTGTTTGAGAAATTCTTTAATCACAATTATCTGGTTTAACAATTTTATTTTAAACAGCTGTGGTTTAGTTATTTCATAATGAATATCCATGTATACACATTACTTTTTTTTTGAAGGGAAGACATCAATTCCACCACAAGACAAATCTCCATATTGTCACAACTATTACTACTCATCCTTCCTCCCTAACCTACTTTCATCTCCATTCCTATCCTTCCTCTGCTAGACTATCTTGGAGCGTCAACTATATTGACCTAACTCCAAATAGAACCCATAAGTGGAAGTGTCTCTATCTCGACCAAGCTTCCCTAGTAGGCAACTAAAAGTCATCATCACACGTCTTGGGGAGCGTGAACTAGCACCATTCTCCCATGTCTTCAGGTTTCAGAGGATACACGGTGGGAAATGCCTCCACCCCTCCTAATCATATCTAGGGTCCACACCCTACAATGGAGGATACATGGTAAGAAACACCTCCACCCCTCCTAACAGAACCAGGGTCAACACCCTACAATGGAGGATACATGGTGGGAAATACCTCCACCCCTCCTAACAGAACCAGGGTCAACACCCTACAATGGAACGTACAGGGGCACTGTGTTGCTGGAGGTTTTGTCATCGTTTATTCGGTTTTGGGCAGTGTTAGTACCAAAATCATGCACTAGTCCACATATCATAGCAATGCATCCAAATCAATATAAATTTCCCATACATTATTCATACCACAATGTTTCTCGGTTAGTGGTCCTTATATCCACTTTCATCATCATTATCTCTTGGCTATTTCATAGCCCATAACATGCAGATTAGTCTGCAACACAAACTCATACATTTCTATGCATTATCATCATATAATTGCATAATATCATCATTTCAACTTGGTATCCCCGTACTGATACATTAACATCAAATTTTTCCAATTAGAATTAGATTTCATAATATCCCATAATTCAAACTCGTCACCCATTCACAAGATTATCATTTACCACAAATAGATTTCATCGTATCCAACATCATTCTAATAGTATTTAAACATCATTATCTCTTGGCTATTTCATAGCCCATAACATGTAGATTAGTCTACAACACAAACTCATACATTTCTATGCATTATCATCATATAATTGCATAATATCATCATTTCAACTTGGTATCCCCGTACCGATACATTAACATCAAATTTTTCCAATTAGAATTAGATTTCATAATATCCCATAATTCAAACTCGTCACCCATTCACAAGATTATCATTTACCACAAATAGATTTCATTGTATCCAACATCATTCTAATAGTATTTCAACAATTTCACTTTCTCACAATACGTCGCATCATATACATCATCATCAATAACGTTTAAACATTCGTAAAATTTACATTCACATAATAGATCGCATTACATACATCATCATTAGTAACACTTAAACATTCATTACAGTTCATAACCTTAAAGTTTAAGTATATCACTTAATAGTTTCACTGTGACTAGGAAATAAAGTGTATAGGACTCAGGTAATCCTCGCTGTCTAAATCAAAAGGTAGTGTTACATACACCCCACCTTCGATGAACATGTTCTCGAGGTGTTCAAAATAGTGAGGGATAGTCTCGCCGTAGTGTCTCGGCGTCCTCCGAAGTAGCAGATCCTGGACAATACTTGTCCCACTGGACCTTAACTTGGTCTATCAGACGGTTTCTTAGATGTCGGACTCTATGGTCCAGTATGCGTAATAGTTCTACCATGAGGGTTCCCACGTCCGATACCTGCAATTCTTTCCAATTTAGTTTATGTGATTCACCAGCAACATAATGACGTAAAACAGATACATGAAATACATTATGAGTTTTATGCAAGTGGGGTGGCAGTATGAGACGATAGGCAATGGGTCCAATTTTCTCTTGGACCCTAAATGGCCCTATAAACTGAGGTGACAACTTTCTCCCCTTCTCGAACCATATGGTACTCTTATTAGGCCTGATACAAATGAAAACTTGGTCCCCCACTTCATAACTTCGGCCGGTCCTGTGTGCATCCGCATAACTTTTTTGTCTATCCTGTGCTTCCTTTAGCCTCTGCCTGATCTGAATCACCTATTCCTCCATTTCCTGAATCAATTCTGGCCCAATTGTTACTCAATCTTCTAGTCTATCCCAACTCAATGGTGTTTTGCATGGCCTTCCATACAAAGCTTCGTATGGTGGCATTCCGATGGAACTATGATAACTGTTATTGTAGGCAAACTCTACCAAAGGTAGGTACTTCTCCCACTGGGTTTGATTATCCATTACGTACATCCTAAGCATGTGTTCCATAACTTGATTTACTCTCTCAGTTTTCCCATCTGTTTCAGGATGATAAGTTGTGCTTAACTTCAACTGAGTCCCCAACGCTGACTGTAAACTTGTCCAGAATCTAGAAGTGAACCTGGAGTCCCCATCTGAAATAATCTTCTTAAGTATCCCATGCAAACAGATAACTTCGCTTATGAACACTCGTACCACATCAGGAACATCGTAAGTGTCTCTAACTGGAATGAAATGAGCACTCTTGGTTAACTTATCCACTATCACAAGAATGGAATTGTGTCTTTGAGATGTGAGTGGCAACCCTACAACAAAATCCATAGAGATAACTTCCCACTTGGACATAGGGACATCATGTGGTTGTAGGAGGCCTGCCGGGTGATGGTGGTCGACCTTCACCTGTTGACACTCGAGGCATCTAGCGACGAAATGGACTACATCGCGCTTCATGCCTACCCAAAAGAAGAGTTTCTTCATCTCTGCGTACATCTTCTTCACACCCGGATGTGCACAATAAAGTGCTCTATGGGCTTCCTTCAGTATGATGCTTCGAATATCCCCATTCTCTGGGATGTACATCCTTCCTCAATATCTCAACAATCCGTCTGTTTCTAGATTATATCCTTCATACTTTGGGTCTAACTGCCTCCCGCTCTGGAGGTTTGAAGTAACCTTTAAATACCAACTGTCTCCTAGCAGTTGCGTCAACACATGTTCCCTTAGACTGACCTTTAAGGTTACCAAGGAGAAGATACGTGGTCTCCTACTCAAGGCATCTGCGACCACATTTTCCTTTCCCTTTATATATGAAATACCAAAATCATAATCACTCATAAACTCACTCCATCGCCTTTGCCTGGCATTCAAATCTCTTTGAGTGATTAGATGTTTTAAACTTTGATGGTCCGTTTTGAGTTCAAAGCTTCACCCCACAAGATAGTGCCTCCAAAGTTTCAGAGATAGCATTACCGCTGCCAACTCTAAATCATGAGTCACGTATAACTCTTCGTGCTTCTTCAACTTTCTTGACGCATAATATATCACTCCTCCATCCTGCATTAGCATGGCCCCCAACCCTTGTTTCGAGGCATCCGTGTAGACCATAAAGTCCTTTTCCATATCTGGCACTCGTAGAATTGGCGAACTAGTTAGTAACCTTTTAAGCTCCATGAATGCGCTATCACATTCTTCTGTCCATTCATACCTAACCCCCTTGCGTTGCAAAGTGGTGATGGGTTTCGCTATTTTTGAGAATCCTTCCACAAATCTCCGGTAATAACCCGCTAGCCCCATGAAGATTCTCATCTCATGTGCATTTTTCGGCACTGGCCATTCCATAATGGCCTTTACCTTTTCTGGGTCCACATAGATTCCTTCGCTGGAAATGATATGACCTAAATAGTGTATCTTTTTCTAGAAGAAGGAACACTTCGACAGCTTCCCATACAATTTGTTCTCCCTAAGGCAAGACAACACTATTCGCAAGTGTTCCTCGTGTTCTCTTTCATTCCTGGAATAGATGAGAATGTCATCCACAAAAACTTGTACAAATCGATCTAAGTACTTCCAGAATACGTCGTTCATGAGGCTCATGAACACTGCTGGTGCATTAGTCAATCCGAAAGGTACTACAACAAACTTGTAATGTCCAAACCGAGTTCGAAAGGCAGTTTTTGGGATATCACCTTCCTTAATCCTTAACTGATGATACCTAGATCGCAAATCGATCTTTGAGAATACTGCTACTCCCTTCATCTGATCGAAGAGGTCATCTATTCACGGCATTGGGTACATATTCTTCATTGTAGCACGGTTCAAGTCCCTATAGTCTATACACAGTCGTAAGGATCCATCCTTCTTCTTTACAAAAATTATTGGTGCGCCCCAAGGTGAGACACTGGGCCTTACTAGCCCTAAGTCTAGTAACTCCTTCAACTGCATTTGCAATTCACAGAGTTTCAGTGCCATCATCTGATACGGAGTCTTGGATATTGGTTCTGCACCAGGTTTTAGCTCAATAGTAAAATCAAGCTCTCTCTCCGAAGGTAACCCTAGTAACTCGTTCTGAAAAACATCCTAAAATTCTGACAAAACTGAGTACTGATCCAATGAGGGTCCCTTCCTTTCTTTCACTACCTCCACTACATAAAGTCAACACCCTTGTCTCAAGCATCGCTTGACCTTCATAGTTGATATAAAGCGTATTGACACTTTTCTCTGTACACCTTGGATCTCTATTGGTCTTCCTTCATCATCAATACAAAGTACCCTCTTTGCGAAACAATCTACCAAAGCTCGATGAGATGCTAACCAATCCATTCCAATGATTAGGTGATACACCCCAAGAGCAGTGACGTATACCTTCAACCTGGTCGTGCACACTCCTAGGTCTACTATACAATTATCGACACTAGGTCCTACAACTTGTTTTTCCCCTGAAGCCATCTCGACTTGTTTAAAGTCATCGTGCTCGTAGGCTGCCAGCCCACTCCTTTCTAATGCAGATGGTGAAATGAAACTATCTGTCGCACCAAAATCAAACAAAATCTTAACATTGATATAATTTAGTGTACCTAATGACTCCACCACGGTGGATTGACATTCGTCCTGGCGGTTTTTAACCGCTGCGTAAATCTGGTGGTTGCTACTTGACCTCCCCATTGGTGCCTTTCCTTCTCTATGAACAAACCCTAATTGTAACTCTAGATAGTTCCGTTCGTAATGGGTTCCTTCACATATCAAACAAGTAATACGAGATTGAACTGGTGCACTGTTATGTGACTGATTCCTAAATGAGTTCCTTCCCTTGGAACCCCTGCCCCTACTAGCTGTTCCCCGAGATGGTCGTGGACCTCTCTACACCATTGGCGATGAATGAGATGCTGCACTAGCTGCCATTGAAATCCCTGGAGCTATTGTCCTTGGCATGACTCTGTTAACATAAGGTTGTGGCCTTGAGCCCCCTCCCTTAGGAAATGTCCTCGGGGTCTTTCCTACGAATCTAGGGCGATGCGGAAATGTTGATCTTGTACCCACTATTAAGTTCATGTGTTCTTCCATATAACGCGCATTTTCTACCGCCTCCGCTACTGAAGACGGTTTCCACATCTGCACCATAGCTCTTATCTTCGGGTTCAATCCATAAACAAAGCACTCTGCCTGTCGCTGGCCATTGTCCATATACAAAACATACTTGACTAGTTCCATAAAACTGATCTCATATTCTTCTACAGTCCTGTTTCCTTGTACTAAGGCATGAAATGCCCCTATCTGTTGTTCCTCGTAGTATGCTGGTAGATATTTCCTTCAGAACCTCTCCTCAAAAAGTTCCCAAGATACTGTGTCTGGGGCAAGGTGCAGTTTTCTTTCCAAGTTGCCCCACCAGTTCAAGGCACTGTCTCTTAACTGGAAAATTGTGATCTTTGCCTTTGAATTGGATGCATATTCCCTTAAGGAAAAACACCTTGTCATGCCTTCCAACCATGCTTTCGTGTGTTCACTGGCATGACCTCCGACAAACTCCGGAAGTTTGATCTTCTGCAACTCTCGTTTGATGTCTTCAGGTGGAAATTATCCCCTTGAGTTCCTTGATGCTTCTGGATTACCCATTCTAGACGGTGGGAGTTCCACTTCAGTCCCTGCTGGTTGGCGCCCCTTTAAAGTCTCGTTAATGGCTTCCAGCGAGCCCAGTATGAGGGCTAGTTCGGGCGATGGTGGTGGTGGTGCTGGTGGTGTGGATGGTGCCCCTGACGGCGCTCCTCTGCCTCGACCTCTTCAAGTCCTGACCATCTTTTATGACTTAACCTGCATCACCCCAAAGTTATCAGGGTGAGTTCCAGGACGTTCCAAATTGGTGCTACTTAAACTTAGAAACAGGGTTAGGCGTAATTTTTCTTTACTTATCTGTAAACAGACATTACTCCATCAGTGGAATTGACTAGGTTTGGGTTAGGATTAAGTGTCTAAGCTTGGGTAACATCAAATTTTAAGGTAGATTAACCTTATACTCAAATAAAATAATTAATTTAAAATTATTATTACACTAATTTAACCCAAATTAACTTTACTTTAATTTAAACTAACTTGACCTTATATATATATATATATATATATATATAAATTATTTATACTAAAGTATTTAATTTATTTTAAATTATTTTTAACAATTTAAAAAAATATATATATAAAAATGACTAAACATGCACCCAAGAATTCGGGCACGCATGGGTTCCACGTGCTCGTCTAGCTTCCTCAAGCTCCCTCGTATCTAACCCCCAAATTCTACACCTATCAGTTCTTCGAATCCCTATGCGCCCTTCTCACTCGCCGAGACCCTCCTCGCATCATTCTTTCTCCTCCACAGATCTGCCTTTGCTCTGTTCAGAGGTTTCTTGGATTTCCCTTGCCATGGCTCACATCCTGATCGTTTTTCTGAGCACTTCACTTGCGTTGGTTATTGTTGTATATGCTCCAGTTCGTTTTGCAGAAAGAGAGTAGATTGATGTGGCTACTGACAAGATCCAGGACCTGGAGTCCAGTCTCCTTTAAATGTTGGGAAGCAATCCCCTGTCTGTACACTTTGCGGAGCTCGCCCTCAGCTATGGTAAGAGGTACGATTCAGTCCGCATGTTGTGCACAGTTCCAGTACCTTCATGAAAAATGCGGGGTTATTCGAATTAAGAAATTGCATAAACCTTCCTTACGCTGTGGTAATTAATGGTGATTTCCTCTTTTTTTTTTTTTGTAAGTAAGTATTTTATATATTAAATCCTTCCAAGAACCAAACCAAGAGTACAAAACACTAAAGTCAACCGGTTGTAATTACTGAACTGCTCCAGAAGGAGAAACCAGTTCAGCCAGCTGGGTAATTCGAGTATTAGAGCTCCTATCAGTCCTAGAATAAATAGACAACTAGAGTAAAATTTAAAACAAGAAACATCCCCCTAGAGGGGTCATACAAGTGGTGTATAATCTGGAACATACTCCGACAGAAAGCCTGGCCATGGCTCCTTGGTGATAGGTGTCGCGCTGGTTTCCCACTACATGTCATTGGCCTCGGTGCACTTGCCCTTATAAGTTGTTGTCTCAGCACCTGCTGTCAGGGTGTACACCTGCAGACCGATGCCTATCATCTCCTTGACCTCCAGCTGAACCGTTCCCTTGACAGCTTCTGCATTGCTCACCAATATGTGCTCCTGCCTGTCAGTGTCCATGAATGCTGGCTCGAACTCCTTCCGACCAGGTGCCTTGTTGTCCTCTGCAAATTCCTACTGATGGCTGCTCTCGTGATCGCTGGCAGTGAGAGATGCTTCGTCGGACTCTGCTGGAGAGGCCTCGTGGTGGCTTGAAAGAAGCTGAAGGAGAATTGACAGCCACCTTTCCATCTGCTGTACTCGAAACTAAAGGTCCTCCACTCCTTGAAAGAGTTTGAAAACCAAATCATACAAAATGGTGAGGCTTTTGTGCAACTGGTTGGCTGACTGTGACTTCCTTCTGCAGCTTGGTCGACCATGGATAGGCAGCCCAGTGGGTGATTTAGCAGGAGCCACCACCGACACCGGAGGAGGAGAGGAGTGCCTGGAGGAGGAAGGGGCACACCAAGAAGGGTGACACCGAGGAGGGTTCAGGCTGGTGTCGATGATGGCCAGGCAGTCGAAGATGGTGGGAGTATGGGTGGTCGACCTAGGGAGTCTGAGCGACATAGCCGAAGTTGGAGATGAACCGGAGGGTGAAGTAGACTCGCGAGGCCTCCGGGGATGCTAGGGAGAGCCCCTGCATGGGAGAAGTCACTGGTGCAGCATGGTGATGCCTGGCGGGTGGGGGAGGTCTGCAGAGCCGAGGCTGAAGGCGGGGAGCGGTCAGAGGGATAAAAACACCATTAGCAAACTAGCAGAACCAGACCCAGACTGTCGGTTGAAAACAAAAACTATTCTCGGCATTACTCTTTTTGAAAAGGTGGTCGAGGGAGCCCGATTAAATGCCCCTCCCATCGACGTTAAAGTGAATTAATGCATGGGGGTAGTGGCAGCAGTGGGCACGAGCCGTGCACATGGATCCGTGCATCACTGGCCTCCCCTTGTACCCTCTATGAGCCAGTTGTCTAGCTCCATCACCCCATCCGGGTGCTTGTCCACTTCCACTTCTTTGCGTATGTATTGATGGAGGATGGGGTGCTCCGGAGCGAGATAAGTGTTGCAGAGGATTTTTGGTCCATTCCAGTCCACCCCTGTATTGGCCAAGTAGTCCGCCACCTGATTTTCTTTCCTTCTGATGTGGGCAGGTATTACTACCTATTTGGAGTGCAGTAACTCTGCTATGGTCTTAAGCCCATGCAAGAGTCTCCAACTTGGAGAGATTTTGTCTGGATCCGCACCATTTAAGAGTCTACCAAGGAGATTGACGATAATTTGTGAGTCACCTTCTACCATGAGCTGATTGAAGTTGTAATCCTTGGCAAGCTGCAGCCCCCGAGTGAGTGCCCAGAGTTCCACCGCATTGTTCGTGGTATGGCCTAAAGAGCCTGCACTGATAAGAATGATGTTCCCATGATGATTTCGAAAGACTTCTCCATATCCCGCAGCTCCTGGATTGCCTTTGGAGGCCCCGTCAAAATTGAGTTTGATGAAGTCAGCCGGCGGAGCTGACCAAGTGGAGGGACTAAGGGTAGGGGAA